>JZKD02S2281635.1:103255-114443 GCA_000966675.3 Picea glauca | reverse complement strand
GATTAGACGTCAATTCAAAACCATTTTAACGAGTGTGAAAAGGACAAGATCACTCGGCTATTTTTTCACTTTTAAGGAGTCTGAAAAAAGCTTAACTATGGACTTCGTCAGGAATTTTCTTCTGGACCTTTTTAACGAGTGTGAAAGAATAAGGTCACTCAGCGATCTTTTCAATTTTAGGGAGTCTGAAAAGAGCTTAACTATGGAATCCATGGGGGTTTCTTTTTCATAAATTTAGTCCCTCATGCCCGAAAAAGGAATAAAATTATACCTGAGGATACTCTTCTAAAGAAAGGAAATTCAATAGAGTATGCCTTTGTTCGTATAGTTGACCATCCAGACCGAAAAAGGGGTAAACCATCGCCAGACAGACATGACTTCAAATTTTAGTTTAATAAGCGTGAAAGGTCACTAGATCACTTGGCAATCTTTTCATGTTTAGAGGGTCTGAAAAGGGCTTAAAAGGAGACCCGTTATGTTTTGGGAGTCCGGAGGGTAAGTCAAAGAGTGAAAAATACCCAAGAAAATGAGGCTTAAATGCATATTTAGGAAAGACTATACAGACTCCCGAGCCTACAGTGTTGTTAGAAACAGCATGGACACCATAATGCAACTAGGACCTACCTAGGACATCCATGTTTTGGTAATCTCTACCACCAAGTTGTGAAACTTCTAGAGAAGATATGATGGTTCGGTGTCACAACCGGATGGGATCTATCCTATATCATAAGAACAAAAGGCAACGAGATGCAACAGTTGGGATGAAATCCTACCCTATATTCTCAAGTTGATTTTTGAAAAAAAAAAAATTATGGACCATCAATATTTTTTTATTTTTTTTTCGAAACTCAATAAACATTGTCCCAGTACCTGATCAAATCCCTCCCATGTAACTCCTGGATCACTCTAAATGGTTTTTGATATAAATAAATTGATAAAGGGGCCCAAAAAAGTGACAAAAAGAGGCCAAAAAGTCTATAAATAGAAGTTGGCAGCTCATTATCACCATTGTTGATTTGGAAATTGACTCTGGAGCCAAAAGACCCCCTTTTCCAAAGATTGTGATTCCGGGAGCTACGGTGGACGAAACAGACTTCTGCTTGGACCAAGTAAGTACAAACTCCCTTGTCTAGCTATTCAATACATCATTTTTAGCATTTAGTTGATTTTGGGGGTGGGCGTCGACCTCAAAAAGGTCGGCCCTAGGAAACGCGAGCTGTCCAGGGACAGCCCACGGGTACCCGCGTACAGAGCCAAGCCTGCCCATGGGTACCCACGAATGTCGCCTCTACAGGCCGCAGGTACCCCCCCGCGTGATGAAAAAACCAAATTTAAAAAGTATTGACCCTCCTTTTTTTCTTTGTTATGTTGGCAGGATGTATGTTCAGTGGAGGGAGAGGGAGCACGAGGCCACCAATGAGTTAGTGGCTGGAGATCCGAATGTTGTGTCCATGCTGACGCAGTGTGGGTTGGTGAAATTCTTTTTATGTCCATTTATGCACGTGCAACCAAGGCTACTAAATGCCTTGGTTGATTACAAGCACCCTGATGCAGAGGCATTCATGCTAGAGGGGCAATCCTTGGTGCCCACCATCGAGGATATTTACTTTTTGACTGGCCTCTCAAGGAGAGGGGAACCAGTCAACTTTCATACTTTTCCTGTGGGGCCGAGCAAAGTCTCAGAGCTGATAGAGGAGTATTGTGAGGCTGGGACCGATCAGAGAACTTCCTCGGTACCCGTTAGTAGGATTACCAGCCTCGCCCTACAGACGATTTTATTGCTCATTGGGTGGATCACCATCTCAGCAGCCGTGCACTAGGCTTCACGCGCACAGATGAACTGTGCGATCTAGTGCATTAATGCACAATTTTTTTATTGGAGTACCACACTATTAGAGTGCATGAAGAGTCAGTTGACAGCTTGCCGGCAGCGGACACACAAGAACTTCGGGTTTGGGACTATCCTGTGTTCCTTCTTCGAGAGAGAGTTTTGTGTTTCAGTCCTCGACTGACAGTACGAGGAAATCTGGCCACTTTCCCTGTAGTATGCAGATGGGCAGTGTTACTGCCGCGATAGGGTGGTGGAAGGACCGCGGAGGCTTTCAACGATGACTTTTTTTCTTGGTTGTCACGACAGATCCCGGCTATAGAGGACTACCCATATGCGGGGATCGACTTCTCCAGAGATCCAATGATACCAGTGCCTCCTGGTGAGGAGCGAGGGGAGATGGGTAAGTCTCCACCTATATAGTTTTTTTGTTTGCATATGTAATTTTTTATGTCTTTTTTGATATATATATCATGTTTTTGTATACCAGAGTCAATGATGGGTGAATGTTTATTACATGCAGATGTGGGACCTGTGCGACCTGCTGACTATGTATGGAACAGGCGTTGCCCACGGCCAGAAGATGTAGCTGCCACCGTTGGAGGAGAATCAGTAGCAGGGAACCTCCCAACAGGAGAGGCCGACAGGGTCCTGAGGCGAATCGAGCGGAACTTTACTGCGCTCACTTGCACAGTTCCCATGGCAGAGATAGAGGACCCATCTCCCTCCATGCGGACTCATGTTGTGGGGGCACCTCGGAAATTGGTCCAATTGTTTAGGCATTTAGCCCAGGCTGTACATGATTATAACAGGGCCCATAGGCCCTGAGAAGACTTTGAGACTTTTTATGTGCCACGAGCACCTTATTGTATATATTTTTTGAGGGCATAAGCCCGGTGACTTGTTACTGTTCCCACTTGTGAGGCACTTGCGCCCATCTATGTACTTTGAGGATTTTATGATGTTTATATATGGTTTTTATTTATTTTGTGTGTCTTATGGATTATGTATTTAAAAATGTATTTACATTCTTATGTTCATGATCTTTTTATATGTGAGCAAGATTCCAATCTAAAATGTGATTAGATAGAGTATCTGCGATTTGATTTAGACTCCTAGGAACATGAAAATATGTAATATAATCAAAGTTGTGTTCCAAGAGACGTACCCTAAGGAATCATCCATGTAAAATTGGGTACCTGGTATATTATGTTTAGCTACGACACAACCAGTTGAGCATCTAGATAGACCTGGAGACGAGAGATACCCAATGACAATGTGTCACGAAGCAACTCAATAACTGCACTATACTCAACAACATTATTTGTGGTTTCACCTAAGAATATACCTCTGGAAGATACCGACTGACCCTGTGGTGTAAAGATTACCCAAGCTGCGGAGGCGAGCCTCTGCGTGTGTCTACTAGCACCATCCGCATACCCAACGAACACCTCGGACTCACTTGACATCTGCCATATTGACGAAAGATAACATCAATGACATGTCCATAACACATTTTTTAAAGAAACATTAAAAGGTAATAGTACAAATACTATACATATGTTACAAAAAGTTACCCACAGTGACCGTTCTATGAGTAATACTTATTGAGGTAGAGCCCATTTCTAGGCTCTGCCAAAGAATTCCCTTCAAAACCGACTAAACGATAAGCGCCCTTTTTTAAAACTTCCCTAATAATGAAGGGTCCAAACCACATGGGTTTAAACTTTCCTGCCCCCAGGGGGTCCTTATCTTGGTCATAGACCAGGACAAGGTCGCCCTCAGAAAAAACCCGGGGACGAACGGACCTATCATATTGACACTTGACCTTATGTTTATGAGCCTCATTGGCCAGGATTGTGTCGCGACGCTATTCATCAAGCTACTCAAGGTGTACTAACCGTTCTTCAAGTGGAGAAGTGTCTGGTAGTAACTGTACTACCAATTTCAGAGATGGAATTTGACATTCGATGGGCAAGATTGCCTCCAGCCTGTAAATGAGTTGGAAAGGTGAAAAACTGTGTGCAGTCTTAACTGACGTTTGGTAAGCCCATAATGCCGAGTATAACATCAAATGCCAGTTTGACTTAAGCATTTTGTTTACAGATTCCACCTGCCCATTGGCTTGGGGGTAGTAAGGTGATGAGTGTTCCTCTCGTAACCCAAGCTTTGACGTTAACTTGGTCATCATTTGATTCTGAAAGTGACTGCCATGGTTAGTGACAATATCTCTCGGGACACTGAACCTTGCTATAATTTGGTTGAATAAGAAGAGAGTTTTAGTCTCTCCATCATCTTTGAACATTGGCATAGCTTCGACCCACTTAGTGAAGTAGTCGACAGCTACGATGATATAGTGGCGCCCCCTTGCTGACAGGGGGTTTCATGTAGTGTAATCAATCTCTCACTTAGTGAAGGGACCAACTGTGATGACAGGAAACATAGGAGCTAGATGTGCCCTCATCTTCTAAGAGAATATTTGACACGGATGGCACTTATTGACCGACTCGATACAATCTTTGATAAGTGTGGGCCAGAAGTAACCTGCTCGTAAAAAAATTTGGGTTGTTGCCAACCCAGATAAGTCACCACCACAAGCTCCTGTATGACAATCGTTGAGCACTATAATGGCCTCTTTATGAGTGAGACACCAACACAAGATGCAGTCTACACCTCTCCGATACAACGTATCATTGAGTATGAGATAATTCTTAGCCTGATGGCGTATCCATCGACGCTCATCACGTGAAGCAGACGTGGGGCACTTCAAAGTCTGGAGATAGATCAGTATATCTCTGTACCAGGGGTCTGACAATTCAATCAAAAACATATCCCCCCGAATAGGCGATTCCTCAGGCATAACATCACCTGACTCAACCGAAAGTTCCAAAATAAGTTCTACGAAGACCAATGACTTCTTGGTCTTTGCTGAAATGAAGTCTAAGTCAAATTCTTGGAGGATGACCATCCATCTACTAATTTTTCCGCCGATAACTTGTCGTGTCAACATTTACTGGAATGGATTCACAACAGCAACGACGGTGGTCTTGCGAAACAGAACGTAGTGATGGACCGTTGAGAAGCATGAACTGCTGCCAACGCAAGTTTTTCTAGATGGGAATAATTAAGTTCCTGTCCTATGAGGCCTTGGCTTAGGTAATAGATCACGTATTCTGAAAATGAATCATCTTCCTGAACTAAAACCATGCCTATTGTTGACTCTATGACAACCAGATATAATAGGGAATCCTTGTTATAATTAGGTGGTCGTAGCAAAGGTGCGGTAGTGAGGGCGTGTTTTAATGCATCAAAAGAGCGTTGAGCGGCTTCGTCCCAGAAAAAGGGAACATATTTCTTCAGTAAATGCATAAATCCCTTGGTGATTTCAGCATAGTTGGCAATGAAGCATCATAAGAAGTTCGCCTTGCCTTGAAGACTTTGAAGTTGTAAAATTGTGCGTGGGGGGGGCAACTAGATTATTGCCTCCACCTTAAGAGGATTGACCATGATCCTTGTTGTTGAAATGATGAAACCTAACAAACATCCTGACGTGACGCAAAATATGCACTTGTTGGGATTCAAGCGAATCCTGAAGTAGCGACAACGTTTGAAGATTAGTCTGAGGTGTGTAGGATGATCCTTTCGCTTGCTAGAGTGTGATGCTAAATCATCTAGATAGGCCTCGACTATATGTTTGAGGTCGTGAAACGCAAAAGACATGGCCCACTGGAAAGTGGCTCCAACATTCTTGAGGCCAAAAGGCATCTTACGATAATAGAATGTACCCCATGGACAAATGAATGTCGTTTTGTGTTGGTCCTCAGGTTTGATTTGGATTTGATTATAGCCCGAAAAACCATCCATGAACGAAAAGGCTTCACAATCGGCACATTCATCAATGACCTATTCAATGAATGGGGTTGGATAATTATCTTTTGGACATGCCTTGTTCAAATCACATAAATTGGTACATACACGAATCGTGCCTTGTTTTTTATCGACCGGCACGGAATTTGACACCCATTGAGTCAAATGAATAGGGTAAATGGACCCTGCCTTGAGCAATTTCTCAACCTCACTCTTGATGGCTACTGCTTTCCTAGGATTAACTGGACGAAGTTTTTTTCGAACAGGATTATCTTCAGGATACATTGTGATTTCATGTTCAACTATTTTCATATCAATGCCTGGCATTTCCTCATAAGACCAGGAAAAAACGTCATGGAATTCTTTGAAAATATCCGTGTAAATCTGAATCTCTTCGGGGGAGAAATCCACTCAAACGAAGACATTCTCCATGACGCCAGGGTTTTCAAAGATATTGATAGGTATAGTTTCAATGATAGTCACCATATTGCCCTCAACATAAATTTCCTATGTAGCTAAATGGTTAATAGGACATGGTTGATCTCCCTTCATGGTGATAGTGAATTCTCCTGTCGCGATTCGGTTTAACGCTGGGAGGAAATGTGATCTGTGATGAAGATCTTCCCAAGGTTTTTCTGGACTAGTCATCGCTTCAATCACTACTTCATCGAAAGGCAAGACTAAGTCTAACGAATCGGTGGTAGCAAGAAAACCTTGAGCCCAGATAAGCTCTAGAAGTGGGTCCAATTCTTGTGCAGGAATTGGATCAGGATCAACTGAAGTTTGTTGGACTAAAGAGTACGCTACTTCAGCCACCGACAAGTGCATGGACATGCCGAAGTGCTCTGTCTCATCCATCATGGCTGATGGGGAAGGAAGAATCCACGGATCCTCAAAGTAAGTCATGCGGAACGACGAAACTTGAAAAATCATTGCCTTGTGGTGATTCGATATAAATTGAACATCGTTATGAGGAGGTGGGTAATCAAAGGTACCCATCAAGGATGGGCACAAACCAACTCCAATGTTAACGACATCGGGTTGAGGATTATCAATCATGGGAACCGTGGATGCCCCCAAAGCTGGGTCAGGTCTAGAGAAGGACAATTGGTCAATGGTCACTATCCGACCCTCGTGTGGAAACAAAAAGAATCAGAAAACTGTAGTGACCATAGATTGCATAGCATAATTCCAACTCTGACCTAACAAGAGGTTATAGTTGAGGAGAGAATCAACTACCTCTACTTCAACGCACACGGTCTTCCCGCCTAACTGCATAGGGAAGGAAGGAATGATGCCATTTGGTCGGAAAGAACGACCGTTGAACGTCATGAGGAGAGTAGGTGAGGGAGACAAAGTGGGATGACCAATGGCTTTCCAGCATGCTAACGACATAATGAAAGTTGATGCGCCCTCGTCGACCCCCATGCGGAAGATATTCCATGTAAAAGTTTTCATGGGATGAGTCACTACTATCTGAAACGCGATGTGGTAAGGAAGACGAGATTTCAAGTCAGTCATATCTAACATGATGGTACCTAGGTTACAAGTCTTAGTAGAGCCTAAAGTAGTCAACAAGGCTTTCCTCTAAGCAGGGAAACTTTGGAGGACCTCCAAAGTAGACATTGCACAAGGGTTTTGTGATAAATATTCCACCACAGAGTAATTCTGGGTGGCCCTTGCATTTGGGTTGTGAGAAGCTTTCTTAAATGCACCCTTGGGAATATGTGTCCTTGTTTCACCCAACATCTTCTCGATCTGTAGAGGAAGATATGGGATCTCGGTTTCTTTACCCTTCTCAGAGGTGCTTGGTTTACTATAGTCACGCGCTCTAGTCGTGATTAAAGCATCACCCCTAACCATAGACACATTCGCAGATGAGGAGTTGTTTGGAGGAGGGCAGGTTTCCTGGCTGCCTCCTTCGGCACCTGTAGAGGCTTGAGTTAAATTTTTCCCATGCTGAAAGGGATTAGTCAACACAGCTTGTTGTTGCTGTGTGACAAACTTTTGGGCCTCTGCAAGTTGAGGAAATAGATGGGTGGGGTGGTCTTCCTTAAACAAGTTGCATGGATACCTCACCTTCCATTTTTCTGTGGTGCCCTCACCAGCATTATCAATGGGTTTTTTCTCCCCCTTACCCTTTTTTCATTGTTTCTTCTTCCCTTCAGGCTGCTGGTTGGCCTTCGGGTTAGTCGTCTGCACAGAGTGTAATTCCTACGTTTGGGTAGGAGGAGCAGCCAAATAAGTATTATGGCTAGCTGTTGAGTGTTGTATAGATAACTGTTGCAATTGCTTTGTCAATTGCTCAGCGGGCTTAGTTTGTGCTGAACCAACAATACCATCGGCATGTGGCCCAACTCTCTGTCTAGTTTTATCCAGTATTGATCGTGGAGCATCCGACAATGTTGTATAATAAACCAGACTGAGAATAGATAAGCTCAAACTGTTGAGCCCTCATGATGGCATATTCTTCAGAGAAAAATCCTGAAGTCATGACCTCTTTGGATAAATGTGGGACTAAATACTTAAGGAACCACTGTAGCAGGAATGCTAGTGGGACTGGTACTTTGATTAGACTCTTTTGACGTCTCCACTCTTGGATATGATCAGAGATATGGTATGTTGTCATCTGTTCAAAATTGGCTAGAAACTCTGTGCCAACGTCGTATCTCACAGGTAACTGGAAATGGTTAAGGAAGGCCATCGCCAGTTCACCAAAAGAAGAGTATCGTGAGCGATCAAGATCTATGTACCATTTCGCGGCACTCCCGATAAGAGTGCGTTGAAACAATCGCAACTGGATGGAGTCATCTTTCAATGAGTTAGATGAACACCAAATATGGAAAGTAGTCATGTGATCACCTAGATCTTCATTAGGCTTGCCCTCGAACTTTGGAATGTTCGAAGACAACTTCGTTGGCATAGGAGGCCAACGCGGATCATGACAGATAGGATCATTTAACAACCTTGTCAAATCTGGCAAGTGTAACGTCACCAGGAATGGTAGTTTGGGTTGCTGCTGATAGCCTGGGAAAAAGGGTCCTGGAGTTTGACTGGCACTAGGTTGCCAGGAAAAGTTTGGCTGTTGGCCCAGCTTCTGGTAGAAACCATGGCCCTAAACAGCGTAAGGATTTTTCATATGTGGAGACATCATTGGTCGATTCCCCATGAAGGACATAGGATGTTGGGCATTCATCGTGTTTGCCAGACTTTGGGACGGATTACCCCCTGCCGGTCCTGTTGGGCGAGGCATAGAAGTTTGTCCGGGTTCTATTGATTGTGGAAAGAATTACCCCAGAATGACATTCCATAGGAAGGAACGGATCCTTTTCCTGAGTTCCAAGGTCCTGGTATATGTGCTCCTGGCGCAGGAATAGTACCCTGCACCGGAGTAGACTATCCAAAAATGGGAGTGCCCCCCGATGGGAAAGAAGTGGATGTGAAAGTGTTGTTACCAAATGTCCCATTCCAAACAAATGGTGATGAACCTACCAGAAGAGTTTGTGCAGGTGTTCCTTGACTCCCAGCTCCAAATGAACTTGTGTGTGCAAGCTGCCCAGCAGACTGCTGATGCAGGCCACCAAGCGAAGGGGATGAAGGAGATATATTACCTCCAGCATAAGGAAAAGCATTAAAAGGGACAGGAATTCCCCCAAGTTGACCTTGCAGAGGAGCGTTAGAGCTCCTTTCCCCCATACCCAAAGTCTGTAAGTGGAGTAAGTGAGTGCAGGACTTGTACCCGAACTAGGCATACCATATGAGAATGGAGGTCCTGTCGCATTAGGTGTGAAGGGAGGTGTGGCCACCGCGATAGAGGGGGTCGGTCCACTGTGCGACGTAGTTGCGGCCAAGACCGTAGTGGCTCGAACCGATGACAGCAAGTTAGGAGATGCTTCTCCTGTGGTGACAACGGTGGTGGGAATGGAAGAATTCTCAGAAGAAGTAACAGTATTTGGTTCCATAACTGTGTGAGGCACTGATAGGCGTTCATAAAATTGGATTGGTACAATGACCGATGGCCAAGTATCAGTGGTTGGGGTTTCAACCGAACCAAGATTGGCATTTGATTCCTCTAGGAGTTGTTCGGGCTCAATGGTTTGTAACCCGATTTCTTCGAAAGACCCTTGTTGGTCTAGCTTCCGCCTCAATGGTGGCGGGGGTGGCTCCAGTATAACCGGTGGCAGGCCCTAAAGCCTTCATGACCAATGGAGCTCAGAATCCTCCACTGTGTGAGAAGATCCAAGACATGCTAAGTTATTCTACACATTCAAACAGTAACACACACTAAAAAAGAATCCCCTAAGAGATAAGACAAGAAAACACTAAACTAGTTGGAAGAACAATTACAACAACCAACACTAGAGCAACTTACCGGTGCAAGTGCAACTCGAAAACGGAAGCACCTCCAGGTATACTCTACAAAGAGTGGCCTGATGTATGTCCTAGGTACCGTGGTATAACCTCGTAGTCACCTAGGTATGTCCCTAAAAAAGAATGGCAACTAGTTTTCCATCACGTGAACAGTCACCAGGCAGGTACAGTCGATAGTCAGGTAGACCACAATGAGCAGGGTATCAAGCCCGAAACCTATCAAGGGTATTGAGAGAAAATGTTCTGGAAGACAACTGAGGACCTCGAATGGATTCGAGACCCATGAAGCCCTGTGGAAAATGCAAACGATGGAATCCCTCAAAAAATCCTCGATATGTGTTCTCCACTATGCTTGGTCCGAATTTGGAGGGGTTATCTCTGCTACCTTTCCTCACACGACCTCGTGTTTAGCCCCTGTGTTAGAGGGGGGTCCCGGATAACTTCCACGTAACTGGACTTCCACACTCCCTATCAAAGACTCCAATGTTTGGTTTTGAGTGGCCTTGGAGAGTTTACTCTCCAACCTACTCCAAGGCCCTAGTCCTGAGCTAGTATATGAACCCTACAAAAAAAAAAGTCTAATAGGTTTTAAATTAGCGTTGTTTTTATTGGAATTTTTACGTCATAGGGTATGAAGGTGAAATTGATAATGTGTAAAGACTCAAAGAAAAAATAAATGAAAAATGTTGGAAACAAAAGACATTTACTAAATGCAAAAATCAACAACTTTTCTCAAAGAAAGACTTCTTTCTCTTTTCAATTTTGCTAAGATTTCATGCAGCAAACATAAAGGAAATTTCACTCGACTATGAGCTACTTATGCTCTAAATGCACCGCAAAAACTTATAAACAAAAAGACTTCTCCCTAGCTATTGATGTAGAAACACAATCTTCAAACAAAGAAGAAAATGAAAAAGAGATAATTTTTTTTTATTTAAGTACTAAATGAAGCAACAAAGGGAAAATGCCAACAAGCACAAAACCAAGAAAACAAAATAAAATTATAGCTTAAAGAGCAGATCGCAAAGAACCAGAGCAAAGACACACAATGGCAATCAAGAAAGCACCGACTCTTATGCTTGTCTAAAAACCATAAAACAAAATCTTTTTTTTTTTTTTTTT
>JZKD02S2281635.1:76410-98504 GCA_000966675.3 Picea glauca | reverse complement strand
GAGGCTAGTAAAGAAATGATTTGGTTACAAAGGTTTATGGAGGAATTGGGAAAGAAGTAGGAGAACAACAAGTTGTACTATGACAGTCAGAGTGCCATTCACCTTGCAAAGAACTCGGCCTTCCATTCGAAGACTAAGCATATACAGTTGAGGTACCACTTCATACGATCCGCCTTGGAAGATTGACAATTGAAGCTGGAAAAGATACACACTAGCCAGAATCCTGCAGACATGTTAACAAAGGGAGTAACCAGGGAGAAACTGAGTTCTTGCTCAGTTTTAGTTGGTCTTCAAGAATGAATATGAAGATGAGAAATTTTCCAGGTCCAAGAAGGTTCAGAGTCCAGCATATATAGTAGCGATGGAGTTGTTGAGATCAGTCTCCAAGTGGGAGATTGTTGGTTGTGGAACCTGATTATCTTCCTGATTCAGAGGTCCTTTCTTTCAGTTGTGTTTATACCCCATGAAGTATTTACACCCCAAAAGTATGTACACCCTTCCACGCGGGGGAGTGCAGAGGGGGGGTACCCACTCTGCGAGGTCTGGGGGGCCTATCCCCCCAGCTGGGGGGTCTGGGGGCAAGCGGGCCCCCATCGGGGGTTCAGGGGTGAAGCCCCCGAAGAAAAAAATTGCCTTGTAAAAGTATATTGTAATTTCATTGTAAATCTGGACCGTTCATTATAAGGTTGCAGATCTAACGGTAGAGATTATGTTAGGGTTTTTTTCCCTATAAGGAAACCCTCTTTTATGAGGGAAATGTATTACGTCTATGGATGATGGTGAATATTTTATTATGAGAGAGGAGACTGTGAGATAAATAAGAGGAAGTTACAGCGGGTTTTGTTGTAGGTTGTATCTCTTCATTTGCTCGATAATAATAAAGGAAGAACCTGGCAATTTCTCTGGTGGATGTAGCCCACACTAGGTGAACCACGTAAATCTGTGTCTCTCTTGTATCGTGTGTCTTCTGTGTTTTGTTTCTACATTTGTCTTATTTTATTTCTCGACGGTCCTGTTTTTCTAACACTTCAACTACTTTGAGTTAATTCTCCTTAGGCTTGAGGAAAGGCTAAAGGGTTGGGACAATGGATTCGTCAATTGGCAGAGTTTCTTCGCTTATATTTTTCCTCTTCCAAATAGTACCCCTACCCCTTCTTTTATAGGCTAGAAGGAGCTAGGGTTTTGGACGAACTCTCAGCCATGCATGGATGGGAGTTTCAGTTAACTGACCCATAGCTTTTTGTCCCTTCGGCAAATTTCCTGTTTTTGTGCTTTGTTAGGTTAACGTGGGTTGTAGTAGGCCTGCCAGCATTCCAATGCGTCCAGTAGTGGGTTAGGGCACGTGTACCTTTACACAGGAGGATTTTTGAAGAGGTTGTTCAACAGATGTTTTGGCAATGAAGGGATATGAGTTGGCCTGATGCCAGGTAAGCATGATTGGAGCATACTTTTCTACATGGTTAGATGCACTTGTTTATGGTACAGGTTGATTATAGTTTGGTGCATGGTTGATGCACTTGTTTATGGTACAATTTGATTACAGGTTGGTACATGGTTGATGCACTTGTTTATGGTACAGGTTGATTACAGGTTGAGGTACATTTTGATGCATGGTTGATGCATGGTTCAGATTTATTGGTACAGGTTTATAGAGGTATATCTCACAGTGGTAGTGTGACAGTGTTTCTATCATTCTACTTCTACTTCAGGGTGGTAGGACGGGGCAACGACAAGTGGTTTTAGCCACCTTCTGGTTGTAGCCGAAGAACATTAGGGGTTGTAGCCTCCTTCTGGTTGTATCTAGAGAATTGGGGAGTTGGAGCTTCCCTCAGGTTGTAGCCTGAGAAACTAGGGGGTGGATTATCCTTCCATTTGCAGCTAGAAAACAAAGGAAGTTGGTGCTTCCAATGAATGTAATTCTTCAAGACATATAAGAAAAAAACATTATGTGGTTTTCTCCCGATTTGTGTTTTCACATAAAACACTGGTGTATTGTGTATGTGTGTGATTGTTTATTTATTACCGCACATTATTGGATAATAATTCTACATTGATATAACATTTGAAGAAAAAGGATTATAATTACACTATTACTGATTCATCCCCCCTCTTAGTAATCCAACAGGAGATTGAAATATGGTTAGTGAAAAAAAATCTCTAGTTCACGTAGAAGGACAATAGAAACCCTAAGTATACTTTGCGCCAGTATTTGGAAAGGTATGTTTTATTGATCTTTATGAGGCATTTTTCTGTTATTTTCCAGAACTATTGCAGGAGTGGATATTGATATTGAAGAACAATAATCCAACTAATTAGATAAGACCAGTAAAGTGGACTACTAATAATATTGTGTGTGTACATAGAGTCAATAATAAATTCACACACGTAGTGGATATCTGGTTAGACATCATTGTTGCAGGATGTATTACTGAGTTTGCAGTCGATACTGAAAAAAGTTACACTACTGTAGAGAAAGAGTTTTTGAAGGGACTAAGAGAAAGGTATATTCGATCACTTTACATGTTGATCTAAATTTTATTGCATGATAAAGGAGTGACAAAAATGGAGTCAAACAAATAAATCACTCTACAAACATGGGAAGATTGGGGGAAACACTAAGGATGATTTGAGAAATGGAGAAAGACCTGGATAGAGGTCAGAAGAAGGAAGAAATGAAACCCATCATTATGGATGAATATCAGATAAAGGAAATAATGGATAGAGTGGGAATGACGCATAGTATAATACCCTACCAGTATAATATCAATAGGAAAAAGAGGGTAGTATCCGAGCGAGAGGGCTTGGACAGTGATGAAGAGAAGGTAGAGGATATTCATGATACAAATCAAATTGAATAAACCATGTGCACCACATATGAGATAAAAACTAGAGGTTAAGGTTCTGGCATAGAAGAAGGCTCTCCATTCAAGATCAAAATTAGTGTGGAACCCACAACCCCATGTGCGACTAAGACATCTACAAAGAACAAATCGTTTAGAAAACCATCAATCAGTAGAAGAAGGATTTTAGTAGGATGAGGGTCTAATGGAAATTCAAGTGGAGGTACGAATTCAACTAGAATTTATCAGTTATCTACACCACACGAAGGTGTCACAATAAATTTTACAATGGCAAGACAAGATCCAACTATTTGGTTACCATATTTTCAAGGAGAAGGGTCGGAGAACCCATAGAATCATTTATTCATTTGTGAGAATATTTGGGAAGTTAAACAAATCATGTATGAAGATACAAAAGTATTGCATATTATAATTACTTTCAGAGTCCACGCACTGCACTGGTATATGGGTCTCACAGTAAATAGCTCACAAGGAGAATCGCAAATGTGAAGAAGGAAATAATCAATGAATTTCAGTGACCAAGTTCATAGGATCAATACATGAATGGGATCATAGAAATCAAATAGAAGCCAAGAGAATCAGTTTTGTAAATTGACCACAAGTTCAAGAGATTGAAAGGTAAGTTGAAATACCCCATCACATATATGAAACATATGAACCTATTCATTAATTCATTATTGCCACATATTAAATATACATTGAGGCAACATAAGTTCCAGACTCAAGATGAGGCTCTACAAGAATCCTTGCAATTGGAACAAAATCAATATAAACATACAGATCCAGTTGTATAAGAGTTGATATCACATCTCAAGAATCTAACATTTCAATTGAATCGGAACAAAAGTAAGGAAAATAGAGAAGTTGTTTGGTGTACCTTATGCATAACAAAAGGGAATCATAAAAAAAAGTTCCCAACATTTTCATAGTACTTGGTTGTAGGATTTTTGAATCCCTTACCTATAGGAGGACCATTGTGTGAAATATGTAGAACACATGGACATGATCCCTATCATTGTTCCATGAGGAAAAAGTACCAAACAATTCCTAAGAGTACATTCTCCAATTTCTGCAAGTCTGTAGGACATGAGGACAAGGATTGTAGAACCTTGGAAATGATGAAGGAGAGGACCTCATATGCTTATACGATGCAGGCTAAACCTATGAAAAGTCCCCCTCAAAAGAATTATAATAACGTGAAATAGTTTACAGTTCCACCGCACTATAATAATGTGCAGCCTCAGTATAATCAAGTACCACAGTATAATACACTGCGCAGAGATAATCGAGGAAACCGAGAAGGATTCAGAAGAGGAGGATTTGGAAGAGACATAGGCCTAGTAACCTGTCAAAATTGTCATCAACCTAGACATTATGAAAGTTATTTTACACTACCACTTGCGACATGCATGTATTCATGTATTAGATCATACTACAGAAGACTGTCCAACACTTCTGATAAAGATACAGGAAAAGAGGAATCATAATAACCAAAATTTTCAATGGATTATAGTAGAAACTAGAGAGTATGATGGGAATACGATCAATATAGTTACTCGATGTGGTACCAAGACATGAGCATATGGAGAAAAGAAGGATCAGAACCAACAACAGTGGGTTAGAAAGAATACAACACCTCAACAACATTTTGACATGCAGAAGGATAAAGAGAAATTTAAGGAGGCCAGGCAAGAAATTTTGAAGGAGAATATTACTTCTAATTCAAGTACAAAGCCAAGAGATGATGTACCAGTATATGATATGCCTCACCTATTTGAATATACCATTAGTGTTATGGGATTATAGAAATACATGCAAGAAACTCACAGGGAAAACACCTTTCAGATTGGTGTATGGCCAAGAAGGAGTAGCTCCTTTGGAATATTTGATACCTATTCTGCACATTTCATCCATTACAAACATGACAAAAAGAGGTGCAGCTCAAGAAAGATTGGCTCAACTCATGGAATTTGAAGAAGATAGGATGATGGTTGATTTCCATCAGGAAGTACATAAAACAAAGGATAAATCTTGTCATGATTGTAAGGTACCGAGTCTATTTTATTAGAGGAAAAGGGAAATAATGCATATAATAACATTGTAATAGCAACTGAATATGGAAATACTGTAGAGATAACAATGGAACAACAAATTATATGGAACCACAACACCAGAATTATACATTTATTGATAGGAAACAATGTTCACTTGCCTCTTCGAGGGGGAAACCTCTAGTAGAGCAGATCTCTATTAAAATAATTATTCAAGACAAAACTTCTCATACCCTCTACTCATATTTATACTAAATATATCTATCCAAAAGAACACTCTAGAGGAAGATCCTTCTAGAAGCGAAAGATTGTAATAGGTCTTGTTACATTTGACTTAATATTCCTTATTGCTAGGCCTTATTAATATTATCCTTTATTACATGGAAATATATTATTCTACCTACATGAGGGGTTAGGGAGGTTAGGTCCCTAACATGTCCTCCCCCATCAAAACAACCTTGTCCTCAAGGCTTGAGATGAGAAAATTGTTGCAGAATGGTAGTTGGTTCCCAAGTGGCATCTATTGGAGTTGTATCTTTCCACTGGACTAACACTTCATTGATGGTGCGTTGACGCAGACGACGCTCACGCTGGTCCAAAAATAATTTTGGTTTCAACCAGATGGAGCCTTCTTCATCGAACTCAGGAAGGCTGGTTTGATTTTGGCACTTAGTTCCAATCACCTTCTTTAAGCAGGAGACATAAAAAACAAGATGGAGCTTAGAATGACTAGGCAAAGATAATTGATAGTCCACCTGTCCCACTCTCTTGAGAATGATATAAGGACCATAAAATTTAGGCATCAGTTTCTGACAATGGTCATCCTTGAGTGAAGTTTTCTTATAACGATTCAATCAAAGAAACACCTGCTCTCCTTCAACAAATATTTGTTCAGAGAGGCCTTGATTTTCTTGTTGCTTCATGCGATTCTAGTCCATGACCAAATTATCTTTGAGGGTGCAGAGAATAGCCTCTTGAACTGTAAGCATTTGGTCAACTTCTGGAAACTTCGAGACACCTGGAAGGTATGACAGAACTGAAGGTATCTTTTTTCCATATACTTCTTAAAAAGTAGTCATGGAGGTCGTTGTATGGTAAGAAGTATTGTACCTCCATTCAGCGAGTGGTAACCATTGAGCCCACTAATTTTTCCTTTCAGATGTAAAACACCTCAAATATGTTTTCAAACACTAGTTGAAAACTTTAATTTGACCATCAGTTTGGGGATGATAAGTTGTACTGAGATGCAATTGGGTTTCGTGTAGCCTAGACAGTTCTTTGCAAACAATGCTGGTGAAAGTGTGATCTCGATCAAAAAAACAGAATGACTAGGCATGCCATGAAGCTTGAAGACTCGATCCATGAAAAGTTGAGCCACATTAGAGGTGGTAAATGGGTGTTGAAGAGCACATAAATGAGCATACCTGGAAAGATGATCAATGAACACCATGATGACTGAATTATTTCCCAATTTAGGTAAGCCCACAATAAAATCCATAGAGATATTCTTCCAAATATAAGGTGGAATCCAAAGAGTTTGTAGTGTGCCAGGAACTTTGACTATTTATCCCTTATTGCGTTGACAAACATCACATTCTACCAAAAAAATTCCAATGTCTTGTTTCATACCATCCCAGAAAAAAAGAAATTTAACCTGGTTATAGGTTTTGGTAAGCCCTGAGTGCACATTTGTGGGTGTAGCATGAAGCTCGGAAACTACCGAGGATTTAATTTTTGATTGTTTACTTAAATACAAATGAACTTTGTAGCAAATCTCATCATTATGCCAAGAGTACCCTAGATGAACTAGAGAATTGGTTTACAATTGTTGGATCAAATGAAAAATTTTGGGATCTTGTAGCCATTCCTGGTGAATAGCTTGGAGCCAATCTGGTACAATCAAGGAGAGGGAAAAAACGGACCCTTCATCTTCATATTTTCTTGAAAGTGCATCAACAACCACATTGTATTTTCCTTTCTTGTAAATGATCTCATAATCATATCCAAAGAGCTTAGTCATGCATTTTTGTTGTTCTAGGGAGGAAGGGAATTGTTCGAGAAAATACTTGAGGCTTTGATGATCTATCTTAATTTGGAAGTGTTTCCCCAATAGATAAGGGTGCCAAAGATCCAATGCATGAAAAATATCCAAAATTTCCTTTTCATAGATTGATTAGCCCAAATGTCACTCTGAAAGTTGTTTGTTGGTAAAGGACAAAGGCTGATCATCTTGCATAAGGACTGCTCCAATTTCTCTATCGGAAGCATCACATTCTAGGAAAAAGGTCTTTGTGAAATCAGGAAGGGCAAGGACTAGAGTGGTGCAAATGGTAATCTTTAAGGCTTGAAAGTCCTGATCAGTTGCGGGATTCCAAGTGAAATAATTATTTTAAAGAAGAGTAGTGAGAGGTGCTGCAATATTTCCATAATTATTAACAAACTTGTGGTAATAGCCTATTAAACCCAGAAATCCATGCAATATTTTTATAGTCTTTGGGAGAGGCCAATCCCACATAGCTTCAATCTTCTTAGGATCCACCCTAACACCTGCCTTGCCAACAATATGACCCAAGTACTCAACTTTGGAGGCTCCAAAAGAACATTTAGATTGTTTGAGAAAACGTTGGCACTGAGAGAGTAGATGTACAACTCGATCCACATGAGAAATATGGAATGTCCAGGTTTTACTATATATTAGGATATCATCAAATAAAACTAAGACAAAATGACAGAGAAAAGGACGGAAGACATGATTCACGAGGCTTTGGAAAGTGGAGGGAGCATTACACAAGCCAAAGGGCATGACCAAAAAATCATAGTGGCCCTCATGAATTCAAAATGCAGTATTAGTAATGTTTTCCTTGTTCATATATATCTGGTGGTAGCTAGAATGAAGATCAAGTTTAGTAAAGAAATAGTCACCATTCAATTCATCCAAGAGGTCATCAATGACATGAATGGGAAAGTTTTCTTTAATGGTGAGTTTTTTGTGGGAACGGAAGTCGTGACACATGTTCCAAGAGCCTTATTTATTAAGGACCATGACCACAAGAGAAGAGTAGGGCCTCGTACTAGGATGGATAAAACCTGTGGTGAGAAATTCTTGAACAATTTTCTCAATTTCATTTTTCTGGGAAAAGAGATGACAATAGGGACAAACATTGGGAGGAAGGTTGTTGGGGACAAGGAGAATGGGACCCAAAGTCCTTAGCAATTCAAAACCCAACACAATGTCACAACAACCCATGTTGATAGAAAACATATGAGATTTCATGTGGTACTGACCAATTTGGAGACACACATTTTCACAACGCCCCCCACATTTCATGGACCCACCATTGGAAATCATGATTTGAAAATTATTGATTACATGGATATAGAAATTAGTTTCTTCAGAAATGCAATGATGAATAAAATTATGGGTGATTCCATTGTCAAAAAGGATGATGACCTTCTGATGCTTAATGTAACCAATTATATTGATGGTTTGGGGAGAAGATAATTCAGTGAGAGCATATAGGGAAATGATCGGTTCAACTTCGGGAGGGTCGGAGGGTGGAGCCATGTCAGTGGGTTTAGGTGACTCAACCATAGGAGGGGCCTCAACATCACATTTTGAAACATCCTTGGATATTTCCATAAAAAGGATTTGTTCCTTACACTTATGCCTAGGAAAATATTTTTCATCACAATTATAACAAAGGCCTTTCAGTTGGTGTTCACCCATTTCTTCCCTCATCAATTTATGGATATTTAGTGGAGTGGAAGGAGGAGTGGGAGTGACTGGTTTAGGGAGAGGAATAAAGGAGGGTTTTTTGGTTTAATAAGAGACAACATGTTGTGATTCCTTATCTCTTTTAGTAGCTTCTATTAGCACAAGAATTTGTAGCTAGAAGAGTCTTGCATCTCCATAAGCAACTAAATAACCTATACAGGATATACAGACTTCTAGTACTTATTGTTCAGAGTTTTGGGTTTTCACAAAGAATTAATTCATTTGACAGTACTAGAACAGACATTCCTTAGCGCTATGGCGCTACAGAATAGTCTATTTTTTATATTCCACCAGTTTTCTACCTACAATGCTGCTAAATCGACTAAAGCTAATGGTGTTGCAACTACTCGAGGTTACTACCCATTATGCACATGTCCAAGGGAAGGTGTTTCATATTTTGATGGAACTACCTATTCTATGCATGTCCAAGTGAAGGTGTTGTGTATTTTTATGGTACTACCTAAAGTTTTACAAAACACATAGGCGGGTGCTACCTAAAATCTGGCAGAAACTGAATTGTGCAGAGTAATTGTGCAAAGACGTTTTTACAAGTTTTGAGTGACAAACTTAAAGCTTGTACTATGAAAAAATGGGAAGGAATTTTTGAAAACCAGAGGAGGTTTTTGTTCCTCACATACCAAATAAAAAAAATATCTTTCATTTTTTCAAAATTTACTATTTCCAAAGAGTTACTTGACATAGAGGTGGTGTTACAGAACGTGCTGCTGAAACTTTGTTTTAAGACTACTGAACTAACATTTTTGACCAGTTGACTTCCAGAAGGAGTTTCGGGTGAAATAAGATGAATTTTAAAAATATGAAGGATGTTATTATCAATAATGGGCCCATGAACATTAACATGTTTCATTTTTCACACAGGTGTCACGTATTGGCAGATTCAAAAGAATCTTTGAGCCCTATGTTTTCAGTTTTTTTTATTTCCTATTTGAGACATCTTTTTGTGACACCTGGTGCGGCCAGCTAGAGATGAGTTTAAAGAAAATGAGAGAGGTTTTTCTTCATAACGCGTTCATATAAAAAAATTGTTCTCATATTTTACACACCATTTATGGTTTGAGAATTACAAGTGGCGTTTGGAAGCCTAGTTTTTAGAATTTTGCCTCCTGAAAAGCAGGAAATTAGTTAAAACATTTCATTCTTTGTTTGTAACTGTTTCTATTTTGGGAAAGGGATTGGAGTTCAAATTGGTGTAATGGAAAGGACCTATGGTGTTATATATTTCATGGTACAAGAGTAGAGTAGGGTTAGAATTAGCTAGGGGAAGGGGGCTTTGGACCTAGAGGAATTCAGAGTCGTTATCATTATGTTCTTTTCTTCTCTCTATATTTGTTCAGACTTGTGATTCCTTATCAATGGAGATCAGTTTTTTATTTTTCCATTTCTATATTTATTTGTGTACTGATATTAAAGAGTGAATTATTTGTTCTTCTTCTTATTCATACAATGATTGAGTGATTTTCTTCGTTCTTTGCATTGGTGATATATAATTTGTTAATACACAGATTTTTTACTGTGAGATGACTGTTTTAAAATGTTGGAAGTATCTATGACATGGTCAGATCATATTTTTCTTTTCCTCATCCATTTATCAATTCTATTATCTGATCTGATGTTGCTAAGGACACTCTTTCTAAAGGATATAGTTGGGAATGTGTACATTAGATGAATTTGATTATCCTTATGGTCAAATCCCTGTGAATTTAAGGCTTATCTCTCAAGATTAAATTTGAATTATTTTCATGTTACCAAGCTCACCTGATTACAGTCTAGGGTCACTCTTAGAGTGATAACATAATTGGTGCCACTGCCGGGGATGAAGATGAATGAGAAATCTTCCAAGGGAGAACGACATTGATCAGATCCAACTTTTGATGTTGAACAAGGGTTGGTCACATATTCAGGAATGCATCATTCACCTGGTGACTCCACAATCAAATACTCCACTAGGGAGGATCCTGTTGAAACAAAGATGAAAGAACACAAGGGAAAAACAAAATATCACTTTACGAGTTTTCTTCATGAATTGTTGTTGTTCTTCATCAACTCATTTTTTATTTTCCCTTCGCATGTAAAGAGGATTATCTGGTGTTTTTTTTATTCGTATGATCATCGACATACTTTTGTATATCCATTCTTGAAAGAGGAAAGTTTGTCACATACTTGTGTTGTTGAGGTTGATCCCATGTCCTTGCATCAACCTATTTATAAATACGATCTTTGCATTCAAATCCCTCCTGAACCTGATCACCCTTGTAACATTGAGGAGATTGAATTTTTTTCAAAGCCTTCGGGGATATCATCACCTTCTGATATTATCATTAAACCTTGCTATCAGTTGGCTAAATCTCATACTCAGCCTACTATTTTTCAAAGTAGGATCCGAGAAAATCTTTTTAAACCTTTAAGGATGCCACCTTTCCTTCATCCTTATCCTCTTAATTTTCTTGAGTATCTTCCCCGGTTTCCTAGAGGGGATCATGTTATAGCTGAGAGGAATTTGGAAGACTTTGAAAAATTTATTGATCAGTTTAAGATAGTGCATGATGATGTTAACATTAGGTTATTATCCAATTCCTTATTTGGAGATGTTGTTGTATGGTTTAAGAGTTTGAGGGCTCGTTCCATTTGTTCATGGATCAGGCTATCTGATGTTTTTCTAAAGCATTGGGGAGATAATAAGTCTTTTGACCAATACCTGACTGAGTTTCATGATTTGAGGAGAGGAGAGAAAGAAACTATGGTTGTCTTCAACCAGAGATTTTATAATCTTTATCATAACATGCCATCATAGATCCAATATTCCAAGGCTGTTGTTGTGGTATACTATGTAAGGGCTCAACATTTCAAGCTTGTCCTTCTCCTAAGAGAAAGAAAATATTCATCCTTAGCATGATTATTTGAATATGCCAGAGAAGTTGAGGAGAATATCTGTGCTAGCAGGAGGATCCGAGATCTAGTTTGTTCTGAAAATCTGCATGCATATGAATAAGCAAGTTGTTAGTGTATTTCATATTTTGAGCAAGAAGACAGTGAGTATGAATCAGATCTGGGACAACAGAAAGGATGTAAGTATGTGTCAAATTATGAATCATATTCTTCAATGATTGCAGATGTTTCAATGAACAAGTATGCATGTCAAATTTAGGAGAATGTTTCAAACAATTTTGAAGATGAAATAGTTGATGACTGCATTGACAACTATATGTTTGTAATTTATCAAAATCCATATGATGTAAACCCTATTTTTTCATCCTCTTTTGAGCACTATTCTAAAGAGGAATTTGTAATGATTGATGATCAAGATATGATCATAAGGGAACAAGAAGGTCATCAGTTTTCCAGCAGAGAAGCAGTCATGTTTGAGCAAGTGTTTTCCATGGACCAACATGTTTATGATCTCGGTTTCATAGACCCAGTGGCAGCCTTCATGAAATCATACTTTTCAGAGAACTCTAAGATTTCAGATTTCTTTAACTCATCAATGTTTCTAGGTGATTATGGTTTCCTGAATGGGTTTTTATCTCGGCTATTAAATTTCAGACATCAGTTTTTAATAGGTGATATGGATGAGATTATTTCAGTATTGAAATTACTTGGATGGTTTTTATGGAAATCAACCTTTACCTAACCAATTGCAGATCTGGTTAGAGTAGAGTAGTGTAGGAAATAATCTCGCCACCCGAGCATTTTGTTTTCCTTCAGTTTGCACAAATAACAACCATTTTGTGTGAATAAAGGTAGGCCTTGAGAATTGTTTAGAGAATAGTTGAATGTTGATTCCATGGCCTAATGGAATAGACACAATAAAAAATTTTCGATGTTTGCAGAGTAAGTTGCAGAGGTTAAAGGTTGGGAGCAGCCATAGGATAAGGCATTGAAACTACAAGAGTTCTTAGATCCTCACAGGGGGGACTCTATCCCCCATGGAGCCTATGTTAGCACAAGAATTTTCAGCTAGAAGAGGCCTGCCTCTCCATAAGAAATTAAATAACCTATACATGATATACAAATTTCTAGTACTTATTGTTCAGAGTTTTGGGTTTTCACAAAGAATTAATCCCTTGAACGGTACTAGCGCAGACATTCCTAGCACTATGGCTCTACAGAATAGTCTATTTTTTATATTCCACCAGTTTTCTACCTACAATGTTGTTGAATCGCCTAAAGCTAATGGTGTTGCTACTACTCGAGGTTACTACCCATTCTACACAAGTCCAAGTGAATGTGTTTCATATTTTGATGGAGCTACCTAAATTTTGACAGAACACACATGCGAGCACTACCTAAATTCTGGCAGAAACTGAATTGTGCAAAGACGTTTTTGCCAGTTTTGAATGACAAACTTAAATCTTGTACTATGAACAAATGGAAAGGAATTTTTGAAAATGGGAGTTTTTTGTTTATCACATACAAAATAAAACAAAAATATTTAAGTTTTTCAAAATGTGCAATGGTCAGAGATTTATTTGACATAGAAGTGGTGCTATGTAACGTGTTGTTGCAACTCTTTTTTAAGACTGTTGAACTGACATTTTTGACTAGTTGACTTCCAGAAGGATTTTTGGGTGAACTAAGTTGAATTTTCAAAATCTGAAGGAGGTTATTGTCAATAGCAGTCCCATGAACATTAACCTCTTTCATTTCTCACACAGGTGTCACAGTTTGGGATATTCAAAAGAATCTTTGAGACCTATGTTTTCGGTTTTCATGATTTCCTATTTGAGACATGTTTTTGTGAAACATGTTGCGGCCAGCTGGCAATGAATTTAAAGAAACTGAGAGAGGTATTTCTTCATAATGAGTTTATATAAAATCATTTTTTCATATTTTACACAACTTTTATGGTTTGAGAATTACAAGTGGTGTTTGGAAGCTTAGTTTTCAGAATTTCGCCTCCTAAAAAGCAGAAAATTAGTTAAAACGTGTCATTCTCTGTTTGTAACTGTTTCTATTTTGGGAAAGGGGTTGGGGTTTGAATTGGTGAGTTGTAAAGGACCTATGGTGCTATATATTTCATGGTACAAGAGTAGAGTAGGGTTAGAATGAGCTAGGGGATGGGGGCTTTGGACCAAGAGGAATTCAAAGTGGTTATCACTGTGTTCTTTTCTTCTCTATATATTTGTTCAGAATTGTGATTCCTTATCAATGGAGATCAGTTTTTATTTTTCCATTTCTATCTTTATCTGTGTACTAATAGTAAAGAGAGATTGATTTAATCTTCTTCTTATTCATAGAATGATTGAGTGATGTTGTTCGTTCTTTGCATTGCTGATATAGAATTTGTTAATAGACAGATTGTTTACTGTGAGATCACTATTTTAAAATGCTGGAAGTATCTCTGACATGTTCAGATCATAGTTTTATTTTCCTCATCCATTTATCAAGTATATTGTCTGATATGAAGTTGCTAAGGCCACTTTTGTTGAAGGATATAGTTGGGAATGTGTACAATAGATGAATTTGATTGTCCTTATGGTCAAATCCATGTGACTTTAAAGCTTATCTTTCAAGATTAAATTTGAATTCTTTGCATGTTACCAAGCTCACCTGATTATAGTCTAGGGTGACTCTTGGATTGATAACATAATTGGTGTCATTTCCAGGGACAGATATGAATTAGAAATCTTCCCTTGGAGAATGGCATTGATCAAATCCATCTTTTGATGGTGAACAATGGTTGGTCACATATTCAGGACTTCATCATTCACCTGGAGACTCCACAATCAAGGACTCCACTAGGGAGGATCTTGTTGACACAAAGATGAAAGAACACAAGGGAAAATCCAAGTATCAGTTTAAGAGTTTTCTTCGTGAACTGTTGTTGTTCTTCATCAACTCATTTTTTCTTTTCCCTTCGCATGTAAAGAGGATTATCTGGTGTTTTGTTTATTCGAATGATCATCAACATACTTTTTTATATCCATCCTTGCAATAGGAAATTTTGTCACATACTTGTGTTGTTGAGGTTGATCCCATATCCTTACGTCAACCTATTTATAAATACGAGCTTTGCATTCAAATCCCTCCTAAAACAGATCACCCTTGTAACATTGAGGAGATTGAGATTGTTTCAAATCCTTCAGAGATATCATCACCTTCTGATATTACCATTGAACCTTGCTACCAGTTGGCTACATCTCATACTCATCCCACTATTGTTCAAAGTAGGATCTGAGAAAAAAAAAAATAAACCTTTAAGGCTTCCACCTTACCTTCATCCTTATCCTCTTAATTTTCTTGACTATATTCCCCGGTTTCTTGGAGGGGATCATAATATAGATGAGAGGCATTTGGAAGCCTTTGAGAAATTTATTGATCAATTTGATATAGTGCATGATGATGTTAACATGAGGTTATTCTCCAATTCCTTATTTGGAGATGTTGTTATATGATTTTTGAGTTTGAGGGCTCATTCCATTTTTTCGTGGATCAAGCTATCTGATGTTTTTCTAAAGAATTGGGGAGAGAATAAGTCTTTCGAACAATACCTGACTGAGTTTCATGATTTGAGGAGAGGAGAGGAAGAAAATATGGATGTCTTCAACCATATATTTTATAATCTTTATCATAACATGCCATCAAAGATCCGATATTCTGAGGCTATTTCCATGGTATACTATGTAAGGGCTCATCATACCGATCTTGTCCTTCTCCCAAGAGAAAGAAAATATTCATCCTTAGCATGCTTATTTGAAGATGCCAAAGAAGTTGAGGAGAATATTCGTACTAGCAGGAGGATGTGATATCCAATTTGTTCTGAAAATCTACATGCATATGAGAAAGAAAGTTGTCAATGCATTCATATTTTGAGCAAGAAGACAATAAGTATGAATCAGATCTGGGATGGCAGCAAGGATGTAAGTATGTGTCAAATTATGAATCAGATTCTTCAATGATTGCAAATGTTTCAATGAAAAGGTATGTATGTCAAATTCAAGAGACTTTTTCAAACAATGTCGAAGATGAAATAGTTGATGACTGCATTGACAACTATATGTTTCTAATTTATCAAAATCCATATGATGTAAACCATGTTTTGTCATCCTTTTGTGAGCACTATTCTAAAGAGGAAGTTGTAATGATTGATGATGAAGATCTGATCATAAGGGAACAAGAAGGTCATCAGTTTTACAGTAGAGAAGAAGTCGTGTTTGAGCACGTGTTTTCCATGGACCAGCATGTTTATGATCTCGGTTTCATAGACTTGATGGCAACCTTCATGGAATCATACTTTTCAGAGAACTCGAAGATTTCAGATTTATTTAACTCATCAATGTTTCTGGGTGAGTATGGTTTCCTGAATGGGTTTTTATCACTGCTATTAAATTTTATAAATCAGTTGTTAATAGGTGATATGGATGAGATTATTTCAATATTTAAATTTCTTGGATGGTTTTTATGGAAATCAGCCTTTACCTAACCAATTGTAGATCTAGTTAGAGTAGAGTAGTATAGAAAATAATCTCGCCACCTGAGCATTTATTTTTCCTTCAGTTTTCACAAATAACAGTCAGTTTGTGTGAATAAAGGAAGGCCTTGAGAATGTTTTAGAGAATGGTTGAATGTTGACTCCATAGCCCAATGGACTAGACACAATACAAAATTGTGGATGTTTGCAGAGTAAGTTGCAAAGGTTAAAGTTTGGGAGAAGTCCTAGGATAAGGAACTGAAACTATAAGAGTTATTAGAGCCTCACAGGCAGGACTCTATGCCCCATGGAGCCTATGATAGCACAAGAATTTTTAGCTAGAAGAGGCTTGCCTCTCCATAAGAAAATACATAATCAATATAGGCTATACAGACTTCTAGTACTTATTGTTCAGAGTTTTGGGTTTTCACAAAGAATTAATCCCTTCAACAGTAGTAACACAGACATTCCTTAGCTCTATCGTGCTAAGGAATAGTCTATTTTTGATATTTTACCAGTTTTCTACCTACAATGTTGCCAAATTGCCTAAATCTAATGGTGCTAGTACTACTCGGGGTTACTACGCATTCTACACCTGTCTAAGTGAAGGTGTTGTGTATTTTGATGGCGCTACCTATTCTGCACATGTCCAAGTGAATGTGTTGCGTATTTTGATGGCGCTACCTAAATTTTGATAGAACATACAAGCAAGCACTACCTAAATTCACTAGCTAAATTCTGGTAGAAACCGAATTATGCAGAGTAATTGTGAAAAGACATTTTTGCCAGTTTTGAGTGACAAACTTAAAGCTTGTACTATGAAAAAATGGGAAGGAATTTTTGAAATCAGAAGTAGTTTTTTGTTCATCACATACCAAATAACAAAAACCTCTCTCAGTTTTTCAAAATTTTCTATGGTCATAGAGTTATTTGACATAGAAGTGGTGTTACATAATGTGTTGTTGAAACTCTATTTTAAGATTGTTGAACTGACATTTTTGACAAGTTGACTTCTAGAAGGATTTTCGGGTGAAATCAGATGAATTTTCAAAATATCAAGGAGTGTATTGTCAAGGACGGGTCCATGAACATTAACCTCTTTCATTTTTCACACAGGTGTCATGGATTAAGATATTCAAAAGAATCTTTGAGCCCTATGTTTTCAGTTTTCGTGATTTCTTGTTTGAGACATGTTTTTGTGACACCTATTGCGGCTAGTTGGAGATGAATTTAAAGAAATTGAGAGAGGTTTTTCTTCATAATGAGTTTATCTAAAAAAATATTTCTCAAATTTTACACATATGTTATGGTTTGAGAATTACAAGTGGTGTTTGGAAGCTTAGTTTTCATAATTTTGCCTCCTAAAAAGCAGGAAATTAGTTAAAATGTGTCATTCTCTGTTTGTAACTATTTTTATTTTGGGAAAGGGGTTGGAGTTCGAATTGGTTAGATGGAAAAGACCTATGGTGCTATATATTTAATGGTACATGAGTAGAGTAGGGTTAGAATGAGCTAGGTGAACGGGGCTTCAAACCCAAAGGAATTCAGAGTCATTATCACTGTGTTCTTTTCTTCTCTCTATATTTGTTCAGACTTGTGATTCCTTATCAATGGAGATCATTTTTTATTTTTCCATTTCTATCTTTATCTGTGTACTAATATTAAAGAGAGATTGATTTATTCTTCTTCTTATTCATACAATGATTGAGTGATGTTTTTCGTTCTTTGCATTGGTGATATAGAATTTGTTGATACACAACTTTTTTACTATGAGATCATTGTTTTAAAATGTTGGAAGTATCTCTGATATGTTAAGATCACAATTTTCTTTTCCTTGTCCATTTATCAAGTCTATTGTCTGATCTGATGTTGCTAAGGCCAGTTTTGCTGAAGGATATAGTTGGGAATGTGTACAGTAGATGAATTTGATTGTCCTTATGGTCAAATCCTTGTGACTTTAAATCTTATCTTTCAAGATTAAATTTAAATTCTTTGAATGTTACCAATCTCACCTGATTACAGTCTAGGGTGACTCTTGGAGTGATAACATAATTGGCATTGTTGTCGAGGACAAAAATGAATGAAAAATATTCCCTCGGAGAATGACATTGATCAAATAGAGCTTTTGATGGTGAACAAGGGTTGGTCACATATTCAGGACTACATCATTCACCTAGCGACTCCACAATCAAAGACTCCAATGGGGAGGATCCTGTTGATACAAATATGAAATCACACAAGGGAAAAACCAGGTATCAGTTTATGAGTTTTCTTCATGAACTGTTGTTGTTCTTTATCAACTCATTTTTTCTTTTCCCTTCGCATGTAAAGAGGATTATTTGGTGTTTTGTTTATTCAGATGATCATCAACATACTTTTGTATATCCATCCTTGCAAGAGGAAATTTTTTAGATACTTGTGTTGTTGAGGTTGATCTCATGTCCTTGCATCAACCTATTTATAAATACGATCTTTTCATTCAAATCCCTCCTGAAACTGATCACCCTTGTAACATTGAAGAGATTGAAATTGTTTCAAAGTCTGCAGAGATATCATCACCTTCTAATATTACCATTGAACCTTGCTATCAGTTGGCCACATCTCATACTCAGCCCACTACTTTTCAAAGTAGGATCCAAGAAAATATTTTTAAACCTTTAAGGCTTCCACCTTACCTTCATCCTTATCCTCTTAATTTTCTTAAGTATCTTCCCCAATTTCCTGGTGGGGATCATGTTATATCTGAGAGGCATTTGGAAGCCTTTGTAAAATTTATTGATCAGTTTGAGATAGTGCATGATTATGTTAACATGAGGTTATTCTCCAATTCCTTATTTGGAGATGTTGCTATATGGTTTAGGAGTTTGAGGGATCATTCCATTTGTTCGTGGATCAAACTATATGATGTTTTTCTAAAGAATTGGGGAGAGAATAAGTCTTTTGACCAATACCTGACTAAGTTTCATGATTTGAGGAGAGGAGAGGAAGAAACTATGGTTGTCTTCAACCATAGATTTTATAATCTTTATCATAACATGCCATCAGAGATCTAATATTCTGAGGCTACTGCCATGGTATACTATGTAAGGGCACAATATTCCGAGCTTATCCTTCTCCTCAGAGAAAGAAAATATTCATCCTTATCATGCTTATTTGAAGATGCGAGAGAATTTGAGGAGAATATGTTTGCTAGAAGAAGGATCCGAAATACAGTTTGTTCTGAAAATCTGCATGCATATGAGCAAGCAAGTTGTCAGTGCATTTCAGATTTTGAGCAAGAAGATAGTGAGTATGAATCAGATCTGGGACAACAACATGTAATTATGTGTCAAATTATGAATCAGATTCTTCAATGATTGAAGATGTTTCAATGAACAAGTATGCATGTCAAATTCAAGAGAATTTTTCAAACAATGTTGAAGATGAAATAGTTGATGACTACATTGACAACTATATGTTTCTAATTTATCAAAATCCATATGATGTAAACCCTATTTTGTCATACTCTTGTGAGCACTATTCTGAAGAGGAAGTTGTAATGATTGATGATCAAGATCTGATCATAAAGGAACAAGAAGGTCATCAGTTTTCCAGCAGAGAAGCAGTCATGTTTGAGAAGGTGTTTTCCATGGACCAACATGTTTATGTTCTCAGTTTCATAGAACCAGTGGCAGCCTTCATGGAATCATACTTTTCAAAGAACTCGAAGATTTCAGCTTTCTTTAACTCATCAATGTTTCTGGGTGAGTATGGTTTCCTGAATGGGTTTTTATGATGGCTATTAAATTTCAGACATCAGTTGTTAATAGGTGATATGGATGAGATTATTTCAGTATTGAAATTGCTTGGATGGATGTTATGGAAATTAGCCTTTACCTAACCAATTGCAGATCTGGTTAGAATAGAGTAGTGTAGAAAATAAGCTCTCTACCCGAGCATTTATTTTTCTTTCAGCTTGCACAAATAACAGTCAGTTTGTGTGAATAAAGGTAGGCCTTGAGAATGTTTTAGAGAATGGTTGAATGTTGACTCGATAGCCCAATGGACTGAACACAATACAAAATTGTGGATGTTTGTAGAGTAAGTTTTGGAGGTTAAAGGTTGGGAGCAGCCCTAGGATAAGGCACGGAAACTACAAGAGTTCTTAGAGTCTCACAGGGAGGAATCTATCCCCCATGGATCCTATGTTATCACAAGAATTTTCAGCTAGAAGAGGTTTGCCTCTCCATAAGAAACAAAATAACCTATACAGGTTATACATACTTAAAAGTTTTGGGTTTTCACAAAGAATTAATCCCTTCAATAGTGGTAGCGTAGACATTCTGTAGCGCTATGGCACTACACAATAGTCTATTTTTAATATGCCACTAGTTTGTTGCCGACAATGTTGTCGAATCAACTAAAGCTAATTGTGCTACTACTACTCGTGGTTACTATCCATTCTACACATGTCCAAGTGAAGATGTTGCGTATTTTGATGGCGCTACCTATTATGCACATGTCCAAGTGAAGGTGCTACGTATTTTGATGGAATTACCTAAAGTTTGACAAAACACATAAGCGGGTTCTACCTAAATTCTGGCAGAAACCGAATTGTGCATAGTAATTGTGCAAAGACGGTTTTTCCAGTTTTGAGTGACAAACCTAAAGCTTGTACTGTGAACAAATGGGAAGGAATTTTTGAAAACTGGAGTTTTTTGTTCATCACATACCAAATAACAAAAAAATCTCTTAGTTTTCCAAAATGTGCTATGGTAAGAGAGTTATTTGACATAGAAGTGGTGCTACGGAACGTGCGGTTGAAACTCTGTTTTATGACTGTTGAACTTACATTTTTAACCAGTGGACTTCTAGAAGGATTTCCGGGTGAACTAAGATGAATTTTCAAAATCTGAAGGAGATTATTGTCAATCACGGACCCATGAACATTAACCTCTTTCAATTTTCATGCAGGTGTCATGGATTGGGATATTCTAAAGAATCTTTGAGCCCTATGTTTTCAGTTTTTATGATTTCCTGTCTGAGACATGTTTTTGTGACACCTATTGTAGCCAACTGGAGATGAATTTAAAGAAACAAAGAGAGGTTTTTCTTCATAAAAAGTTTATATACAAAAAAAATTCTCATATTTTACACAACTATTATGGTTTGAGAATTAAAAGTGGTGTTTGGAAGCCTAGTTTTCATAATTTCACCTCCTGAAAAGCAGGAAATTAGTTTAAACGTGTCATTCTTTGTTTGTAACTGTTTCTGTTTTAGGAAAGGGGTTGGAGTTCGAATTGGTGAGATGGAAAGGACCTATGGTGCTATTTATTTCATGGTACAAGAGTAGAGTAGGGTTAGAATGAGCTAGGGGAAGGGGGCTTTGGGCCTAGATGAATTCAGAGTGGTTATCAGTGTGTTCTTTTCTTCTCTCTATATCTGTTTAGACTTGTGATTCCTTATCAATAGAGATCAGTTTTTCTTTTTCCATTTCTATCTGTCTCTGTGTACTAATATTAAAGAGTGACTGATTTAATCTTCTTCTTATTCATACAATGATTGAGTGATGTTCTTCATTCTTTGCATTGGTTGTTGGATTACTGAGAGGGGGGGTGAATCAGTAATAGAGAAATTTAATCTTTTTTAACCATATAATCTAAGTGTTGTATCAATGAAACATTATCATTCAATAAATGCAGAGTAAATAAGAAATGAACAAATGAACAAATATACACATACACAGTACACCGTTGTTTTACATGGAAACCCAAATCGAGAGAAAATGTAATGTCCCCCACCTCTTAGAGAGGTGATGAGGAGACTCAGTGGCCTAGGCACCCCCACTAGGTCATAGTCTCACACTGAGGGGGGAAAAGTCAAGAAAGTTTTATTTTTAAGTTGACTTAAGAAAGGAAAAGGATAAAGGAGTAAAAGATAACTCAACAGAAGAATAGAAGATTAACCCTGGGAGTTAACCTAACTCAACAGAGAATTAG
>JZKD02S2281602.1:13273-34873 GCA_000966675.3 Picea glauca | reverse complement strand
GCACAAAAACAAAATTCTAAAGAATCACAAGTAATCACTTACCCTCTTAAGGTCTCATAGACCAATTAGGTCTTAGTGGACATTAATCATCATCATCATCATTTTATTTTTTTATGAGGATGATGAAAAAATATATTTATTTATTTATATTATATAAATCCATTTTATTTTTTATATATGAATGAAAAAAAAAAAATTATTTATTTATTAAATAATAAGTTAAATTGAATTTCATATTATTTTTAGTTTAAATTTTTTATTTTTTATTTTTATTTTTTAGTATAACTTGTTTAAAGGAGGAACAAAAAATAAATATTATGTTTGAGGTCAAGAATTCAACACAATATAAGTCTAGTGAAATTTTTCAAAAAGTCTAATGTTTATAATAATAATAATAATAATAATAATCTATTTTTAAGGTCACGACCAAGCCAACACACCAAATTGGTGTATGAGACCTCTTTGTTTGTTGGACAAGGGATCCCCCTCCGCCCAACGATTTGACTGGTAAAGTCTACAAAGGTATACATACCCTACAAAGGTATATAAAGTCATTATTCTATTTTATTATTAAATTTATTTTAAATTGTAAATTGCAATTTAATAAATAAAATTACACTTAATCAAAATACTTTAATTTCATATAAATATAAAAAAAAATGTAATCTAATAAATCATCCAACAACATGTCTCTAATGAAACTACAAATTAAATTTTAATGATTTTTTCCCATAAAATTAGCATTATTATTATTATAAAAATTAATTTTAATTAATTTATTTATGATGTATGATAAGGTAAACACAAAACAAGGTTTACACACTTTTTATAATAACTTAAAAGGAGAAGAAAAATAAATAAATATATAATAATAATAATAATAATAATAATAATAATTTTTTTAAATTCTTTTACATACTAAAAAAGATATTAAAAATATATAAGAAAATGCATTAAATATATATTAATAAAATAAATAAAATAACTATAGTTTTTAAAATTTCATATATATATATATATATATATATATATAATATAAAATTAGAGTATATAGTATACTCACAACCTCATAAATATAAAAAAATTCAATCAAAATACTTTCATTTCATATAAATGTAAAAAGTATTTATTAAAACATAAATCATCTAAATGTAAAAAGTCTTTATTAAAACATAAACCATCTAACAATATGATATTGTCTTGTTGTTGTCTTAAGGTATTATAAAGATGTAATCAACCCTAATTTAGAAGATCAAAATTATCTATATGTTTTTCCAAGTGTAAAGAAAAAAAATAAGCATTGCTTAGATGTGTGATTTTTTATTTATTGTTGCATGTTGCGAGAGAACAAGCTTGCCACGCTACATATTTTCTTAAATGCTTGCACATGCCTACACCCTTCGACGATCCTGACAGTCTTAATTGTTCACCTAACATCTCTGGAAATGTTAAATGATTATTGTACAGATGCGTTGCAATATAGTTTCGATCATTGTCGACATCGCTGCTCGAGTGCTCAATCCTTGTTCACTAGTTCGTTCCATGATTCTGGTTCCTGTTTGATTCAACTTTACAAAGTTGAGGTTCTGCACTTGCAGTTCATACTCTTCGTGGTTGTTCACTGGTTTGTTGTTCTTCAAATTTGCAAGATGTTGGACCTATTGTTGCAGTTTACAGTTTTTGGGGCTGAACTCTTATCATCCTTTGTTGACGGGTAAGTTTCCCTGTTGTTGTTGTTTTTTTAATGGTGGGATTATCTATCTTCAAATTATGTTGCAGACCATCTTTGTTTGTGCCGTTGGTTTCTGTTCCTGGAAACCATGTGTCTTGCAATGCAGAAGGCTTTACGAAAAGTAGTTGGGAGCCATCAGAAGAGGGAACAATCGGGCGGTGTGTAGACGCAGGGTATTCTTTTATTTTGTGGGTTGGAAAACTGCATCTACTTGTTCTATTTCTGCTAAGTAAATTTATTTATTTATTTATTTTTGTGTTTTCTTTTCATCTGCTATGGGGACTAGGGGGGATTCAAGTTGAGAAGAAGAAGGTTGAAAGATACATACAAGGATTGGTACCCTATTTTTCTTTCCTTTTTTATTTTGCTACCTTTTATTTTTTTCCCCTTCTTTTCTCTCTTTTCATAGAAACTGAAAGTATGCAGCAAAAATCTTCAAAATGATAGTTGAAGAGATGAAAGAAGTAATATATGTTGAGTCATATGAAATAGATACACATTCCATTATACATGACAACATTGACGTGGTTTTGCATAGAAATGGGATTTTTAGATTGGATGCATTCTTGTATACTTTTGGGGATTGCATTTTCGATACATTCTAGGTTCTATTGCATTTCCGCTATTCGTTGACCGAGTTGCGCAATGGATTAATATATTATTTCTTGACCTGGTTTAAAAAGGGCGATGTTGACGCTTTGCAGTCCTATGAATACGAATTCGAATCTGATTTTCTTCGACAGTTGCATGGAATACATGATGTCAGTACATATTTTTCAAAGATGCGGTTGTCTGCATCTCCGGTTCTACCTGCGCATGAGAGGGAACTTTGGGGAGATACATTTTGTATACGGTGGTTGTTTAACTGGATAAATATATCAGTTGGCATTTGGTCATTGACAAGAAAGCAAGATATCTACTATTCAACAAAATTGCATCTGACAATCCATATTGCATCTTGATAAATGATGCCAATGCCCTCAGTGGCCATTATGAACCACTATTGTACAGGAAAATGTCCATATGAAATATAGAAGGTCCTAATATATACTTGTTCATTATTTGCAAAGACCTTCAATGGAAATGGAGACAGATTTTGGATGGCACAGATTTCCATGGTTTACAGTTGGCAACAAACATTGTGTCTAACTGTGGGGATAGTCTGTTCAATGAAATTTGTTGTTTGGTGGTAGTGGAGTTTGATGTTCAGTCGTTGCGACTTTACACTGTACAGTGCTTTTTCAATGAAATTATAGGTGGCAACCAGGCGGCAACCAACAGGATTTTAGGTGCTTGCATCAACACCTTTGACCATATCTTGTAGAAAATATGTCGTTGGTTGGAAGTTGGCAGGAATACCTTGTGAACATGGTGCTTCCATATGAAAAAGGGAATATGGAGGGTTGCAGATTATGTTTGCAATGGTTGTCTATGATATTCAGGGTGAATATCCAGTTGTGTTCACCCTTTCCAGATGCCAGTGTCCATTCCTAGGTTATTGATTCAAACTATGATCAAAAAATTGATATCCTCTAGTTGAAAACATATACAACACATATCCATTATGAACCTTTTCTTTCACATATCTATAGTTCAGGGTTGACTGTCCATGCTGCTTGAACGACATTGAATTTGCATACATGTGGAATGTTTTTTAGTGAAAATGAAACTCCTCCCAGTTGCAATATGGGAAGATCGGGATTGAACAAAAAAAACATGCGTAAAATTCATGACAATTGTGATGAGTCCATAGACCACTTAGACAAAAAACGTAGCATAAGTTATCACAATTTGAAAAAAATTATTCGTCAAATTCGTCCGAATTCTAATAAGGTCATAGAGGCCTTGAACAAAAAACGTAAAGTAATTTCTTAGAAGCTGGGTGAGAGTGAAATTCATCCCATTTGCCACCAGCTCATCCTGCTCCTGGGCAAGAAATGTAGAGTAAGTTACCAGAACTTGAAAAAGGTCATGCGCGAGAGAAAAAAATACATTTCTAGAGTTCCTTTTAGAGAGAAAATCACATATCACAATGTAAAGAAATATGTTCGTGCAGAACGAAACATAAACATGTGCGATCGCATATCTCAGAATGTTGATGCAACTATGCCAGTTCGTGATCTACAAGAAACACCATGCAGTAGTAGAAATGAAAACCAAGAAACAGTTTCTGCCAATACTTCCCTACGAAAGAAAAATTCAAGATAGAACTACATGAAACAAATGAAAGACACTCCTTCCATTGCATGTGCAAGTTGTGAACAATTGATTTTTTCAAAAAATAGCAAGTCTTTCATGCCTGATTTGCAAGCAGAATACCTCCACTTGATAGTGCACGATAAACCATTTTCTAGTGGGAAAGTTTGTGTTCCATGCAAATGATCGCTTTAAAATGGAAAACGGCCACAGTTTACAACCCCTGGCCGAATAAGTTGTAATACAACACTAGCAAATGTAAGTGCACTTACATAAATTGAGGAGAGACTTGTGTCTCTGCGAATTTCATTTTCTCAAATCAGACCTTGGGCCTATAAACAACCCCAGATGGGCTTGACAGGATCAATTATTAATATGCATGTTTAGTTGGATGTTGTACAAAAAGCGTTACCACAATTCATTAACAATACAATTAAAATCGTTGTGGCTCTGAAAAGACGCTTGCGATACAAAAATGCCTATCAGAAAAGCAAAGTGCATGTGCATGTTGTTATGAATGCATTAAAGGAATTAGGTTCTAGGGTCTTGTACAAAGCAGAGAACATTTGTATAAATGCCAACTGGAATAGTGTTCTTGCATAAGAACATGGAAACTCTGCAGACACTCTTGAAAATCTTAGTGATTTTGATGCAAGTGATGAATCGAGAATGAAACACTTGCTGAAACATTGTTGCATGGATTCACTGATTCACAGTGCATTCGTGACTTTCAAGACAAAATTTTCGAAATTGCACTTGCCGAGGGGCAGTGTCCACTTGGAATATTCAAGGACAAATTTTCTAAGGAAATGAACTTTCCAACACTCCTCTATGGAGATCCACGGGACACTGATATTACAAAACAATTCTATTATCATAAAATAGTCTGATGGGAGCTGCTACATTCAAGCGGTTACTTCTCCTGTCACATAACAAATTTGTTTTTCAAAACAATGCGCATAATAATAGAGAAAGTTATGTCCTGCATGTGGGTCCAAATAAGAAAAGGCCAGTTACAAGGAAGAAAGTTGTTCGCCAAGGATGTGAAGTACAAAGTAAACCTAGAAAAAAATTTGAAATCTGATATTGGATACATAGATTTCAAAAACATTCACACCTCTACTGATTATTTGCAACAAAACTAAACAAAAAATTATTTGCAATGATCCCGCAACTGGGCCCACCAGCATTTTTCATCACATTTACAAGTGAAGAGCATTGTTGGGATCTATTAGTGGTTGTTGTATCTGACCTGCATAGGAACAGGAAACGTAAAAAAGAAACCAATACATTGGAAAATAACGAAATTGACTACCTCATAAGAAAAGACCCGGTGACATGTACTCGCTACTATAGACATAGAATAAATGTTTTGAGATAATTGATATTCCATGATTAAACGTTTTTGAGAAAAATATCAGACTACTTTTTCATGACTAAATTCTAGAATAGGGGAATTGAACATGACCACGCACTGTTGTGGATAGAGGGTGCACCGGTCTATGGAGCTGATAATAATTTAGAGATCGAACAATTTGTGGATAAATACATAACATGCAACACAGATCATTTGGATACAAAACTTGCGAAAGTCCATAGACATTACCATAGAAGAAGTTGTAGAAAATGAAAAAAATCGCATTGCAGATACAACTTTCTCGTGCCGCCAATGAGAGCTACAAGAATTATAGAGCCAGTTAGTCTAGAGGACAATGTTGTTGTTGAGAAATCTAAATCCTTTTTCGCATTTCTAGAACAAGGAGGATTTGAAGAAATGTTGATATTTGATGCCTTCTTGACACAGGTAAATCTATTAGAAGATGAGTACATCCAAGCCATACAATGTATGCTTAGGCAACCAACACTTTTCCTTAAATGAAAACTCTCCCATATTTGAAATAACAGTTTCTCCAAGGATGACGACGATGCCCGCAACCTCACAACCCGCAGGTCGGAAGGTTGGCGTGCTCACAGGATCTTTCCTTCTTCCACTGGCCCGAAGAACTCCAAATGGTTATTCTATTTCCCTATCGGGAAATCTGCACCTACAGCAAATCCTCGTGGGATCCCCTCTTTACACTCGGGGGATCGGAATTCACAACTTCATGAGGTTAGTGGTCGAGTATTGGGCTCCTGAATCCCCGAAACCCGACAACTAGTCAATGTTGACCTTTTCTTATCGAGACTTTCCCTATCGATATTTCCTCTATCGTGATTTCGATACTTGCGATGTCGAACAACTCATATTATCGACTCCCAACTCCCGATGTGCTGAAACTCTGATATACTCGCGAGTTTGAATTTTCCATGCTTCACCTCATCGGTGTTTTGGACTTCATAATATCGCGAATCCTGATGCAATTGTTTTGGGACTTCTTGCCAAGAAACCCCGAAATAGTGTGCCACCTATCCACCCCTATGACCCTTATGGCCCCACACTATTCTCTTAGCCTTTCAGGATATCACGTTTCGCGATTTTGTGATTCTTGTTGCAATGTTACAGAGTTTCAACCCATGAAACCCCGATATAGAAATTCACGAGTAAATCTAACGGCCCTTGTGGCTCAGATCTACGGTACTTCCCCTCCTGAGCTTTGAACCCTTTGGGAATACTTCGTCGTATCCCCCCTGCTCCTCTGTGAGATCTAACGGCCCACGAAAATTCATGAATTCTCCTCGGAGAATTCCGACTTTTCTTCCTTCCTTGGTGATTTCTGTGAATGACCAAGTGTTCCTTCACGGAACGCATCCACTTGCGGTGCAAACTTACGACACTTCTTACAAAATTCCAGCCATAGCTTCCCTACGTTTTCCTACAACAGTTTTGAAGGCCTTATCCTTTCTTAGCTTCCTTATAACTCTGAGTCTTAGAAAAGACTCTCATGCACACTCCTTGGGGTGACCTTCAAACACTTCTAAGTGTTGAATTTCCTTCGACTCTGCACACACCTGCAACAATAGTCTTTCAATACTTCGCTCAGGTTCGCAATGCTGAGACTTCACTCGACCTGCACACTCCTTGCACGACTCCTGTGCCTAACTGCACCCTTTGAGGAAATGAAAACAAAAGTAAAACTATCCGAGCTTCAGAGACGGAATACTGAATTCTTGTCGATGCACTCCTTGCGGACTCTTCAACTGCACTCCTTGCAGGAATTCTTACTCAGATAGAGAAACAATTGAAACTCATTCCATTATCCTTTCCTATCAGATTTCATACTCAAAACATGAAATCATATACACAACATATAAAGAAAATGTATAACAGGAAGAAAACATTCATGAGCATATCCTTCAGCATCAATAGACAGAGAACAAACACGAAACCATGAATTTGAATCAAACTCTTCTATTAATTCAAATATCTATACATGGGTGTTCTTACACATCTCTCTGTAGGCTCTTTCTCTTCTCAACAATGCTCATAATAATGTTACAATACACAATGAGGGTGTCTATATCTTGTTTCCCTCTTGCGCTCTAAAAAAATGTCTAATCTAGAATTAAATTCTATCTACCTGCATTAACTACTTTAAATGCCTTCTACCTACTAAGGATGAGAGAAAATCACTGAAGGTCCGTTTACATTATACAAGTGTGCTTCATCTTAATGGCTCATTTAAGATCACGCAACAACTTCAAGGTATTTTCAAAATGTGTGCTGGCGCTTGTCCAGCTGTCCTTCGCTTCCGCGTTGGCTCGCTTGATGTTGGTGATGCTCCTGCATCATACTCCCTCGCTTGAAAATTTTCATGGGCTCCTATCCATGAGCTCACGCACGGTCAGTCCATGCCTCTGAATCTCTTCTTCATTCTCCCAGCTAGCATCTTCAACTGGATGGTTCTTCCATTTGACCAGATACTCAAAGTATTGCTTTCGCTTGGTCCTCTTGCTCACTCTCTTGTCCAGTATGCACTCCATCTGTGGATTTTCTACAACTGGCATCTGCTTTCGCCATTGAATCATTGACTGCTCATTTTCTGTCCTTGCTTTCTTAGCTTTATATGGGTACAAATCTGAGATATTGAATATTAGAGAAATTCTGATCCCATCGGGTAATTCAATCTCATAAGCATTCGCCCCAAATTTCTTCAAGACCCTACATGGCCCGATTTTCGTCATCTTCAACTTATTACATGTTCCCCTCGGGAACCTTTCTTTTCTCAAATGTGCCAAAACCAAGTCACCAACCTCAAACTAAAGTTGTCTCTTGTGTTGATCTACTCTATGCTTATATTCTTGGCTCGAATATCGTAATTGTTGCTTCACCTGGCTGTGAAGTTCTTTCATCGCCTCTGTGAATTCTTCTGCACTAGCGCTCCTAGTCACAGTCTGTTCTGAATCTCTCAATTCAAAAATTCCCCTCAGATGCATGCCATAGACAACTTGAAATGGACTTTTCCCGGTGCTCTTGTTAACTGAATCATTATACACAAATGCTACCTATGGTAATATGTTGTCCCACTGGCTGTGGTGTTCTGTCACCAAGATTCTCAGTAAGTCTCCAAGACTTTTGTTCACCACTTTTTTCTATCTATCTGTCTAAAGATGATAAGACAAACTAAATGAAAAGTTAGTTCCTAGATTCTTCCATAAGGTCCTCCAAAAATGCCATATGAATTTTGTATCATGATCCGAAACTATACTCTTCGGCAACCCATGAAGTCGAATGACCTCTTTGAAAAATAGGTTCGCAATGTGAGTTGTGTCACTAGTTTTTTGACATGGAATGAAGTGTACCATCTTGGAAAATCTATCCACCACCACAAAGATTGAATCACAACCTATTTTTGTTATTGGCAACCCTAATACAAAATCCATGCTCATTGCATCCCACAGCCTCTCTGGTATGGGCAATGGTTGATAGAACCCCACATTTTGCTTCCTCCCCTTCGAATGCTGTAAAATTCTGCATCTGTCCACAAATCTCTTGACATATGCTCACATTCCCAGCCAAAATTATGACTCATTTAGCTTTGCGAATGTCTTGTTGTGACCAAAGTGCCCTTCCAATCCTCCACTGTGTTTCTCCTTTAGCAAGTTCTCCCTCATGGAGCATTTCAGAATACACAACTGATTACCTCTAAATAGTAATCCTTCTTGGATCATGTAGTCTACCCATTGACTTCTGTCTCTGAGAATTTGATTCTCAGCTGCTTCATACGCCTCCTTAAAATCTTGATCATCTGCGTACATGTTCCTAAGATCATCAAAACCCAGCGTTTTGACTCAGAACTCTTGCAACAACAAACACTTCCTGCTCAAAGAATTAGCCACTTGATTAGCAGTACCATAAATATGCTTTATCGCAAAAGTGAAATTCTGCATATACTCAACCCATTTGACATGTTTCTTATTCAACTTTTCCTGTTGAGTCACAAACTATAGTGCATGATTGTCACTGTATAATACAAACACTTTCAGGATCAAGTAATGCCTCCATTTCTTCAATGCTTGAACAATAGCATAGAACTCCTTGTCATAAGTGGAGTATTTCACTTTTTATTCATTCATATTCTCACTAAAATATTATATCGGCCTGTCTTCCTGACTTAAGACCACCCCAATTGCAAATCCAATTGCATTGCATTTCACCTTAAATGTTTTTTGAAAATCCGGCAACACCAAAACTGGTTGTTCTGTAATCTTCCTCTTCAACAGGTTGAATCTTTTCTCAGCCTCTTCAGTCCAGTGAAAATACTTGTGTCTTTTCTTCACTGGGTCCATCATTGCTACGCTAATTCCACTGAAATTCTTGATGAACTTTTGGTAGAGACTAGCCAATCTGTGAAAACTTCTCACCTCGAAAATATTCTTCGGTGATGGCCAATTCTTGACCACTTCCACCCTATCCGGATCCATTCTCAGCTCATTTTCCGAAATAACAAATCCCAAGTAAATGAGTTATGTCTTCATAAACGAGGATTTATTCATGTTTATCAACAAATTCTCCTGCTGTAATTTATGCATCACTATAGCCAAATGCTTCAGATGCTCTGCCACTATTTTACTGAAATCCAGTATGTCATCCAAATACACGATGATAAATTTTTCGATGAACTCCCTTAGGACTTCATTCATCAACCTCATGAAGGTACTCGATGCACTTGTTAAGCTAAACGGCATAACAAGCCATTCATACAAACCCTCATTGGTTTTGAATGTTGTCTTCCACTCATCACCTTCTCTCATGCGGATCTGGTGATAATCACTTTTCAAATCTATCCTTGAAAAATACTTTGCTCCACTCAAGAAATCCATCAGATCATCCATCCTCGACAATGGAAATCTGTACCTGATGGTTATCTTGTTAATCACCCTTGAGTCATTACACATCCTCTAGCCTTTGTCTTTTTTCGGACCGAGTACTGTTGGAACAACACATGGACTCAAGCTTTCCCTAACTAAACCATTGTCCAATAAATCTTGGACTTGCCTTTTAACCTCTTCATTCTCTTGTGACATCAATCTGTATGCGGCTTTGTTTGGCAAACTGGCTCCTGGTATGAGATCAATGTGATGACTCACACTTCTAATCGGTGCAACGAATGAGGTAATTCATCCACTATTATATCAGCGAACTCTTCCAGCAGTTCATGAACTTCTTCTGGTAAATTGTCCACCCTTGTGTTGGTCAAAACAATCCTCGGTTTTCTGACCACAATGAACTGTCGATCCTCCTTCTTCTTAACCTCTGTAAGAAGTTCCTTCCCACTCATGAAAAGTATTGTGTTTCTTACTTCCAACTTCACCTCCTTCTCCTCAATTGGAAGCAACATGTGTGTCCTCCCATTTTTCTCCAGGGTGTATGTGTTCATTCTCCTATCATGAATCACATTCCTCTCATATTTCCATGGTCTAGCTAGCAATATATGACAAACATCCATAGGAATGACATCGCATAAGATCTTATCATTATATCCTCTTATCTTGAACTCAACTAAACATTGTTTAGTGACAGTTACCTAATGTCCTTTTTGTAGTCATGAAACTCTGTATGGGCTTGGATGATCAGTCGTCTCCAGCTCTAGCTTCTCTACCATCTCTTTCGAAACAAGATTATCCGTGCTACCACTATCTACAATGACCTTGCATACCCTATCCTTGGTCTTGCAAGAAGTCTTGAAAAGTCTGGTCCTTTGGACTGAACTCTTCACCTCCTTCTCGGGGGTCTAAAGGACTTTCTGCATCATGAGCGATCTTCCGCCTCAACATCTTGCCTATGGGCTTCGACGATGTAAGTTTCTCCACTCTCCTTCTTTTTATTTGGACACTCGTAAGACTTGTGCCCATTCTTTACACATGTGAAGCATGTAATTACACCACCTCTCCCTCTTCCTCTACCTCTAGTACGAGGAAAAGTGTTGTTGTCAGCATAATCTCCCCTCTGCTCAGTATGCTTCCCTCTCTGTTCAGCGTATTTCCCTCGCTGTGAGGTTCCACCTCTCTCAGTTCGAGTCTGAGGCTTCTTCTAGTCCTCTTTGGGCTTCTGATATTTATCCTGGGCAACTGATTTGCCTCTGGGATGACTTCTTCCTCAGCCCCTTTGACTATGCTTTTGGATCAACTTCTCTTCCGCTTTCAGAGCCATCTGATAAGCATCTTCCACCGTTTGGATGGTTACCATGCTCATCTCATCCTGGATATCATATCTCAGGCCATTCATGTATCTGACTACTTTTTCATTATCGCTCTCCCGATGACCTACCCTGATGTTCAATTTATAGAATTCCTCGGTATATTCTTTCATTGTCATCAGCTTATGTATCAGGTTCTGCATCCTCCTGAACAAAGTAATTTGGTAATCTCTGGGGATGAATTTCTCCTTCAGCTTCACAATCATTTTGTCCCATCTCTTGATATTATGCTTGCCCTTACAACATCTGTCAGCTTGTAGTTCATCCCACCACAATGCTGCATGTCCTTTCAATCTTGTGATAGAATGCTTGACCTTCTTGTCTTCCTCGACATCTTCATAGTCAAAGTATGTGTCTAGAGCTCTAATCCAGTCTAGAAGCTCCTCTACATCCAATTTTCCCTCATAAACTGGAATGCCAATTTTTTCTCTTTCACCCATCCTGGCAATAGCTCTGATCAAACGTTCATCTGATGCATCTTCAGCTGCAACTTCTTCCTCATTTTCAGCCTCAAATTCACTCTTGGAATCACTGAGATCCCCCACACTGATTGTGCATCTCTGCGTTGTTTCCATGTCTTCGAGTCTAGCTCGTAGATCACGCATCTCTCTCTCCATAGTTGGATCTGTCATCTGCATGCCTCTTCTTCTCGGCATTTCCCTATCCTCTGGATCAGGTGTTTGCATATCCCTTCTCCTTAGCGCCATGGCGAATTCTTTGTCTTCTCTTCTATAGAAAGCAAAGAACCTTTTTGTGCTCTGATACCAAACTAACGACGACGCCCGCAACCTCACAACCCGTGGGTCAGAAGGTTGGCGTGCTCACAGGATCTTTCCTTCTTCCACTGGCCTGAAGAACTCCAAACGGATCTTCTATTTCCCTATCAGGAAATCTGCACCCACAACAAATCCTCGTGGGATCCCCTCTTTACACTCGGGGGATCAGACTTCCCAACTTCACGAGGTCAGTGGTCGAGTATTGGGCTCTCGAATCCCCAAAACCCGACAACCAGTCAATGCTGACCTTTTCTTATCGAGATTTCCTCTATCATGATTTTGGTACTCACGATGTTGAACAACTCGTCTTACCGACTCCCAACTCCTGATGTGCTGAAAATCCGATATACTTGCGAGTTTGACTTTTTCACGCTTCACCTCATTGACGTTTCATACTTCGCAATATCGTGAATCCTGATGCAATTGTTTCGATACTTCTCGCCACGAAACCCCGAAGTAGCAGGCCACCTGTCCAGCGCTCTGACCCTTGTGGCCTCACACTATTCTCTTAGCCTTTCGGGATATCGCGCTTTGCGATTTCACGATTCCTGTTGCAATGTTATGGAGTTTCAACCCACGAAACCCCGATATGGAAATTCATGAGTAAATCCGACGGCCCTTGTGGCTTGGATCTACGGTCCTACCCCTCTTGAGATTTGAACCCTTTGGGAATACTTCACCATATCCCCCCTTCTCCTCTATGAGATCTAACAGCCCACAGACATTCACGAATTCTCCTTGGAGAATTCCGACCATTCTTCCTTCCTTGGTGATTTCTGCGAATGACCAAGTGTTCCTCCGAGGAACTCGTCCACCTACTGTGCAAACTTACGACGCTTCTTACAAACTTCAAGCCATGGATTCCTTGCATCCTACAACAATTTTGAAGGCCTTATCCTTCCGGAGATTCCTTATAACTCCGAGTCTTAGAAAATACTCTCGCGTGCACTCCTTGCGGCGACCTTCAAACACTTCTAAGTGTTGAATTTCCTTCGACTCTGCACACACCTGCAACAACAGTCTTTCAATACTTCTCTCAGGTTCGCAACATTGAGACTTCACTCGACCTACACACTCCTTGCACGAATCCTGTGCCTAACTGCACCCTTTGAGGAAATGAGAACAAAAGTAAAACTATCTGAGCTTCAGAGACGCAACCCTGAATTCTTGTCGATGCACTCCTTGTAGACTCTTCAACTGAACTCCTTGCAGGAATTCTTACTCAGATAGAGAAACAATTGAAACTCATTCCATTATCCTTTCCTCTCAAATTTCAGACTCAAAACATGAAATCATATACACAACATATAAATCAAATGTATAACAGGAAGCAAACATTCATGAGCATATCCTTCAACATCAATACATAGAGAACAAACACGAAACCATGAATTTGAATCAAACTCTTTTATTAATTCAAATATCTGTACATGGGTGTTCTTACATAGCTCTCTGCAGGCTCTTGTTTTCTCAGCAATGCTCATAATAATGTTACAATACACAATGAGGGTGTCTATATCTCGTTTCCCTTTTGGGCTCTAAAAAACTATCTAATCTAGAATTAAATTCTATCTACCTGTGTTAACTACTTTAAATGCCTTCTACCTACTAAGGAAAAGAGCAAATCGCTCAAGGTCCATTTACATTATACAAGTGTGCTTCATATTAATGGCTCATTTAAGATCGTGCAAAAACTTCAAGGTATTTTCAAAATGTGTGCTGGCACTTGTCCAGTTGTCCTTCACTTCCGTGTTGGCTCGCTTGATGTTGGCGATGCTCCTGCATCAAAGGACATGCCAGTTATGTGGAAAGAAAATACAGATTCATAGTACGTGCTGAATGCATATGTTGTAGCGTCGTATTGTACCTCGTATATGACGAAGATTGACAAATCTATGAAAAGTGCATTCAGAAGAATACACAAAGAAAATGAAAGAAGTCATATAGATGCCATACAAATGATACACACACTTGACAATACGTTGCTTAATCTTCAACAAATGGCTGCTCAGTAAGCAGTTCACATTGCACTTTCCTTGCCCCTCACTTGTAGTTCAAGAAAATGTGTCTTCATAAACACATCTCCATTTGAAAAACGCACATTTGTGCTTAAACCACTGGTTTTGTTGCAACAAGAGCATGAAAATTCAGCTGACGTCGTATGTCGCTCTATTATTGATTATTATGTCCAGCGTCCATCTCCTATTAGGCATATCTATTTAGCATAATTCATATCGCATTACAAAAAATGTGGTGCATCGATATCAAAAAGAAAAAAAACCTCTGTCATACAGTTTGTCAAATACAATAAACATTGTGACTATGAAAACTATTGTGGACAAAATTTTTTGTTGTATGTTTCATTCGATGAAAACGAAGAGACACTAATACATAACTTCTCTACATGGGAGGTTGTGTATGTTGTGTCTGAGACTATAGTGCACATCAATGAAGCTATATTTACCTACAATGTTAATCCAACATGGCGTGATCTAGAAGTTGCACTTAATGAACTAGAAAACCCTGGCGATCATGATGACACATTCAGAAACCCAAAAACAACTAGAAATCCTTCCAAGTCCTACGACTTACAAGGGTATTTGCCTCGTCCTCCAGCGGCTAGAAGTGAAAAATGTATCAGTCTTGGTTTTCAAGTTAAAAAACATCCTTTCCTAATTGAAAATAATGAATACCATAGAATAAGACACCCGTTGAATTGCAAACAACAAACAATTGCAAAGGACATTGCTCTTAAAAAATGCTTGAACATGAACAATCATGTGCACGTGTTCCTTACAGGCGGAGAAGGAACATGCAAGACATTCACAACGAAAGCATTGTTCCAAATGCTTATACAAATCTATGATTCAAACAATTCCTCTGATCCTATGAAATCAAAGGGCTTAATAGTTGCAAACATAGAAAAAGTTTCATACAATGTTGGTGGAACAACAATCCACTCTGCATTTTTAATTCCTTTTAACAAGTCACAGTTTCTTACACTTAGCAAGGAAATGTTGGATACATTGTCTAAGAATTATTAGGAACTCCAAATTGTCTTTATAGATGAAGCATCTTTGATTGGGAGTTGGTTCTTGTATTCCATTGACAGTTGAATAAAAAGCATAAAACATGTGTAGATGAAATACTTCAGAAACATTGACATGATATTTTGTGGGGATCTTTACCAAGCATAGCCCATATAATATTCTTTGATATTTGAACAACCTACCATTAACATCGTCGAAATAGTCACCCATGACTTCTGGAGAGACAATACTAAATTCTTTGAGATGCATACTACAGTGCACCAAACAGATGAAACATTCATTGTAATTCTGAATAGAATGCACAGAAACAGCCAAACACATGATGACTTGACCTATATCAATTTGAGGTGCTTACGGCCTGCACCAATAGACCCAACATTCCCTTACCTGTTCTACAGAAATAAGGATTTTTAAAAGCATAATAGCCACATGCTGTCACTCATGCCTGTCGATGATATCATCATCAATTCCATTGACTTGGAAGAAGACAACCATGGAAATGTGCCATGTCATGAACATTTAGTCACTTTACCTTTGCAGCTTGTCCTCAAATTAGAAATGTTGGTTTACAGATATGCCTACAACTATGATTCACATGATGGCTTGGTGAATGGTGCAGATGGAATACTGAAAGGCTATACCAAGACAGAAAAAGTGGATGTCCTTTGGATTAAGTTCCATGAACCGCATATAGGCAAGCAACAAGCAAGCAAGTTGTCTTATATATATAATTCAAACACTAGAAGCGATTGGACACCTATTTTGGAATATTGAAGCCAGTATCGACATCAGAAAAGACAGGTCGACTAAAGATTTGAAAACAATTTCTAATTAAACCTGCATGTGCACGTACAGTCCACAGATCACAAGGACTAGCACTTGATAATGTTGCATTTCAGCCTGCTAGAATTCAGATACATGGACTTGTATACATAGCACTGTCCCATGTCAGAAGCATAAACTCCTTTTATTTACTAAGTCCTCTCACAAAAGATAACTTCAAAGTGAACCAAAGTTGATATTGAAATGGAACGACTAAGGACCACCACAAAATGGCAACTGCATTGTGATTACCAATCCATACAAACAAATTCATTTGTATCGATTCTCTCACTTAACACACGCAGCTTAAATGCACACATGGATGATATACTAAATGATTATGATATAATGCAATCCAATATTATGTGCTTGCAAGAAACACACATGGCATTATGCATGCAGAACAAACAATTACCAAATCACAATTGCATATCAAGTTACATTACAAATGGGGTAATGATACTGGTGAAAAAACATGTACCGATTTTGGACCATATACATATCAAAGAAAAGAATGTTTAACTCGTGCTTGCAAATTTTTTTCCCCATGGAACAGAAGTTGCAATATTGAATCTATATGCTTCTCCCCATGCAACATGCTCAACATAGTGCATGTTATTTCCAATGCATTAGCCCGATTCCATATGAACGGACCCATTGTACTTGTAGGAGACTTCAATATTGATATGCTACAAAATACTGGTAGAACAAAAGAATTGAGAACAAATGAATATTGTTCTCAACACTCACAAAGCTACCACAATGGATGATGGGGCTGAGAATCTACAAATAATTTATGTGTCCTTATATAATAAATAAGAAGATCACCAATCAAGCATGATCGAGGTTGAAGGTAGGATGATTAAGTAACCTATTGTAATTTCAATTGATTTAGGAGGAATTCATATTTATATTTCTCCTAATTTGGTTGAAATATCTTAGCTAAAGATAAGTAAACATAGTAAATCATGGCCAGTTACGTTGCCTACTAGACTAAAAAGGAAAATCAATGAGATAGTAAAGGGATTCTCATTAGATATGAATGGGGTCAATATTGTTTCGAATTTGAACATATTTCCGCTTAGTTCTTATGATGTGCTATTGGAAGGGACTATATATATTCACATCCTATTATTCTAGATTGTCATAATAATATTTTTAGTTGTCTAGATGAAGAAGGAAAATAGAGGACATTGAAAGGAATTCCAAAGCCTATTTCTATAAGGGAGTTCTTATGCTTGTATTTAAAAAGATGCATTATAAAAGGGTGTTCATTCTATTCATATTATGTGAAATATATAGCAAAGTGAAAAACCAAAGTCTTTAGGACTTTCCAATGTTTCAAGAGTTTGCAAATGTATTTGAGTAAATACCAATATTGCGTCCTAAAAAAGATATTGATTTATCTAACAAGTTATGCTAGGAGATACAAAAGTCTCTAAGACATTATATAGAATAAGTATAGTAGAGATGAAGGAGATGCAAATGCGATTGGAAGAATTGTTGAAGGGATACATACATGCAGGTGTATCTTGACCTTGGGGACCACTAGTGCTTTTTATGAAGAATAAGAATGGAAATTTGAGGTTGCGCATTGATTTTAGATAGTTGAACAGGGTGATAGCAAGGAATAAATATCATCTAACCATAATTGATGACTCATTTGATCAAACATATTTTCAAATATATATTTAAGATTGGGTTCACATTAGGGAGTGAGGATAAAAGAAAAATATATCAATAAGATAGCTTTGAAAACTAGGTATGAGGACTACAAATTTGTAGTGATGTTGTTTGATATTGAAAATACACTAGCTATGTTCATCTGCTCGATGAATGAAATCTTTAAGAAGTGTTTGGACAAGTTTTTCATTGCATTAGTTGATGAAATTACTATTTACTCAAAATTGGAGGAGAAGCATGTAGAATACTTGAGGTTAGTACTACAAGTAATAAGATATGATTATCTTTATGCTAAGTTAATAAAGTGTTCCTTTTATCAGTGGTAAATTCATTATTTGGGGCACATTATTTTCGAGGAAGGAATAATAGTGGATCCATAGAATATTGAATATATTATGGGATGGACTACACCTAAGAACATATCATAGGTAAGGCCATTCATGGGAATAAGTAGATACTATAAAAGCTTCATAGAAGGATTCTCCAAAATTTCACACCCAATTACATCATTACAAAGGGAGTCAAGTTTGAATCAACATTTCAATGTGCATAAATTTTCCATTTATTAAAGAAATTGCTCACTAGTGAACCCATTCTCAATATTGTTGATCTGAATGAATATTTTGTGGTATCTATAGATGCTTTCAAAGAGGGAATTAGTCGAATTGTTACTGAAATGGTCATGTGGCTTGTTATGAATCCACGAAGCTTAAATACCATGAGAAAATTTATGTCACACATGACTTTGAGATATTTTCGATAGTGAACGCATTGAAAATGTGAAATCATTATCCGATGGGGAGAAAATTCGAGTGGAGGATAGATGATAGTGGGATGAAGTATTTCAATGGTAAACATTGGATGATAGACATAAAATATGGTTACAATATCCTTGTGAGTTTTAATTTGATATCAATCATATTTAAGGTAAGAATAACAAGTTTGTTATAGAATTAATAGAAGGATACATGTAATGCATGATATAACTATTAGCATGTTTAAATAGATTTGAAGAAAAAAAATTGTTGTTATATTAGATGAACACTATCATTAGTTCAAATAAGGAGTACATAAATATGTATATTACAAGTTGGAAGATGATGGAGTTATTATGCATAAGAATAGAGTTTTTGTTCCTAGATTTGATGAACTAAGGAAACTTATGAATGAGATGCATAATGTTTCATATGTGTGACATGGTGAATATCAAAATAGAATTACAGTAGTAATGAGTCAATACTTTTGGTTAGGAATGAAGAAATGTATTGTCGAGTACATATCCATACATGTGTGATGATAGAGAGTAAATGTTGAGCAAAGACATATAGCAAGATTTCTACAACCATTTCCAACGTAGTTACCAACTTAACGAGAACTCTAAAGAGTTCTTGTTTTTTGGGGGGTCACATTTTTTACCTCATTTTGAAAATTTGTGCTACTAGTAGCACCCCCTTCCCTTTTTAGGTTATTTTTTGATATTTTAAATATTCTTATCCATAATGTATCCACATTATTTTTTATGATCATTAAAATTTAGACCCGTTGCGTTAACAATTGATGTGATTGTGATCTGGATTTAGGAGCAGAATGAAGTTAAGATCTTGCTGACAAAGTTGGGGCCACTCAGATTCTTCATGTCCATAGGAATGGAGCACAGGTGAGTGCAACCACAGGAGGTCAACTGAGGCATTCAACGACATGATTAGAGATAAATGTCTTATACTTGATGTTGATATGGAACTGATGCAAGTAGGTGGACCACTTTTGATGGTGGTCATTCTGTAATTACCTCTGTGTCTATATGAACTACAGAGGCTTGTGATCAGTTTGTATGAGCGTCTCTTTTCCTGGAATGTAATATTTCCTTTGACGACAGGCTTGTACAATGGAATACATTTCCTTGTCCTAGGTGGGGTATTTCCGTACAATATTAGAGATTGATTCACTATGGTATGCCACCATATGCCTGTGTTGGGTGAGAATTGCACCCAAAACATATTCATATTAATTAGTCTCAATATTGAATGATTGTTGTAGATCGGGCAAGGAGAGTACTAGAGGTGAGAACAAGCAATGCTTCATATCATTGAATGCTCATTATTTATCCTTTACCCACATGAAATTTTCCCTACCATCTCCCTAGGTCACCATGCTGAGGGCCCATGCAAAATGGGAGAATCCCAACATGAACCGTCGGTAGATGTTGGCTAGTCCAAGAAGCTCTGAAGCACGATCAGTTTGGTCGAGGCTGGCCAGTCATAGATGACTTGGATCTTAGCTGGATCAACATGTACCCCATGATAATCAACAATGTATCCTAAGTATTGGACCCTGTTCATGCCAAAATAGCACTTTTCCAAGTTGGTATATAACTTGTGTTGTCGCAGAGTGATCAAAACCTGTTGAATATGTTGCATGTGCTCCTCCCACTTTCTACTGATGATGAGGATGTGATCCAAATATACCACCACAAAGGATTTGTTGAAGGGTCTCAATAAATCATCCATCAAACTCATGAAAGTGGTTGGTGCATTTGTTAATCCAAATGGCATGAGTAGCCATTCGAAGAGACCTTATTTATATTTGAAGGTTGAATTCCATACATCTGTTGGTTCGATGGGAACTTGGTGGTAGCCAGACTTTAATTCAATCTTGCTAAATAAATTTTCCCCTTTTGTTGGTCAAGAAGGTCATCAATCCTGGGAATGGGGTACCGGTTCTTGATTGTGATTTTACTTAAGGCTCTGTAATCAATGCAGAGTCACCATGTCCCATCCATCTTCTGCACCAGTATAATTAGCATCCCGCAAGGGGAGGAGTTGGGTCTGATGTGCCCCTTTTAAAGAAAATCTTGGATATTTCACCTGATTTCGTCATTTTCTATGAGTGAGTGATGATAGACTGGTCCATTAGGTAGAGGTGCATTAGGGATGAGATCAATTGGATTCTTGACTTGATAGTGTGTCAGTACCCCTGTAGGTGAGGATACGATGTCTCTATATTCTTCTATAATCTCGTCCACTTACTTATGATGCAAAGAGAGGCTCTATGTAGAGGCCATAGATGTGGTGATGACCTTCTACTTATTGTGAGCATGGATCACAAATAAAACAAACTTTTGAGTATGTGATATGAACTTACTTCATTTCTTAGCAGAGATTAAAGAAATAACAGTATGTGGTGCTACCTCTGGTATCATGTACAATTGTCTACACAAAGTAATAATAAAACTGCAGGGTCTAGATGCATACAGAACATGACACTTCCACAAATATGGTTTTCCTAAAAGAACATCACAAACTTGAAGGAGAGAAATATCACACAATACCACATATTTGAAAGGATTAATATCATAAGGAAGACGACACTATTGGCTGGCACGAAGATCTCTTCCTTGGCGAAGCCAGTCGATGGTGTAGGGTTGCGGGTGCGCTGTCATTGGAAGGTCCAGTCGCTTGACAAACTCTGCTAAAATTAGGTTCTTTTGACAACCACTATTAACAATGAAATGAGGAAAAGCCCCCTTTGCCCACATCCTACGAGTGAAAGAGGTGTTCTCCTTCCTCTGGTTCTTCTAGTTCGCTTGGTTAGAATTTGGTGGTAGCGACAGTGGCACTAGGTTTAGCATCGATAATCTGCTTCCCTCCTTTAGGATTTGATTCAGAATCAGAATCAGCCTCTGGCATGGAAGCATTCAATTATTC
>JZKD02S2281579.1:6197-17375 GCA_000966675.3 Picea glauca | reverse complement strand
GGTGATGAACAAAAGGAAGAAGCAAGGTATCAGGTTAATTGTTGTCAAGGTGGAGATTGTTGGGATTTGGTGACAACGAATTCCTCCAAGGATGGATTTGGATCCTATTATTCTGCGTTGATTACAACCAAATAGACCAAGTTAGAATATGGATAGGGATTGCATTTAATAATTAGTTTCTTGTGTGAATGTATATAAATTAATGTGAGCCCGTAGAGGCAGAGAGAGACAGAGTGAGAACTTGCAAGTCTGTTGTAATCTCCATGATCTGAATAATAAGACAACCGATGCCTATGCTTGGTGGACGTAGCCCAACGTTTGGGTGAACCACGTGAAATCTATATGTTTCTTATTTGTGTGATTGTTAATTATCATATGTGAATTGTGTTTTCCACATTTGCAATTCTAACACCACTCACGGTCCCATTTATTATGCCATTGCATTGAAAAAAAAACATACTCTTGATAAACTCCAAGGCAAGTTTAGAATCAAATTCTTAATTATTTATGTTTGTTGTTCAAAAATGGATTTTGTTTTAGATTTATTTTTTTAAATGCAGCTTGGAAATGGGAAGGAACTCTAATTTCTTATGACAAAGCATAGGAATCGGGCCACATCAAGTATTCGTATCTAAAAAGGTAGAACTATTAAAGTTTTACTCTCAACTTTGTAGTATCAAAGACATTCATCGAATCATACATTAGACGGAATAGCAATGTTCTCTGAAATATCATATTTACTAAATTTCAGATTTGATAATCATCTTTACATGACGTAGTTCATCAAAATTTCCATAAAAATTAAAAACCTTGGCAATCTAAAAAAAAACATCTAGTGGCACAATAACTTAAATTTCACAATCTAAAAGGCATTCAATTGCATGATAAATTCAATTGTGCTAAGAACTTACTTGGTATCACGAAACAAGGTTGTCCATAGTCGTGACAGATTTTGAACACAACAAACCTCAACCTTCTGCTATCTTTCACAACAACCCTGGCCCGACTGCATATTCCCATTTTGAACCACTAAATTTTATCAAAACCCTGAATTAGCGGTTACAAAGCTTCCTATTTGAAGCCCGCATCGGTGACTGCCAATATAAATATGTCAAAGTTAAATGCACTGCCATATGCATTTACAAACCCTATCCTCCATTTGGATCTAGTCACTTCCTCCATTTTGGGCACTCTCCATGATCAACTTTTTTAAATTAAAATTGTCATGACTATAATTTTTATGTTTAATACAATGTTAAATTCCCTATTTCTGTTTTTAGGAACCCAACAAGATAGTGCTAAAGAGACATGTCTACCATTAATTATGGAATTATATTATACAAGCGAAATTGTAATAGAGGAACACAATTTCTATATTGGCTTAAAGTTGGCATTACATGAACGATTTTAGAGTGTGAAGCCTTCAAAGACAGTAGGGACAACTATGTAAGTATCTTGACCGCTAGTTCTTGGAATAATTTATTCAGCGAGGGGACAGTGGAGAAATTGGGGAAGCTCATCATCAAGTTGAACAAGAAAAGGGCTGAAATACATAAATCAATGTGTGAGGCGGTTTGTCCCATAGGCTATTGTTAACCTCGTGAACATTAAAATCATTTTCTTTCTTTCTTTTTACATAAGCTTGCAAACTAGTTAACTATATCCATAACTGTGGTGATACCTTAGTTGAAAAGAAAAAATCTTAAGATCCATACGTGAAGTCCGGGATGAAATGACAGTTGTAATGCGTGAAGTTTGAGATGAAATGGTAGTTGTAATTCGCTAGGAGAAACCATATCATGAAAAAGCCACATATATGTAAATCTTATGTTCATGAAATATAAATATAGTATGAAAGGCCACATGATGGCAAGTGCATGCAATATGTTTTAGGACATTTGAATTACCACACATTATTTATCATATATACTTTAATATTATTAATGCAACGTGGCATAGTTTTTCTTGGTTGTTGTAGCTAAATATCCTTTCATTGATTTATGTGGTTGTTCATCTTATAGACTGACTGACGACTTGTTATCTTGATTTCCCTATTATCATATCTACCTTAATATTATTAAGGTAACGTGACATAGTTTTCATTGGGAGTTGTAGTTAAATATATCTTCATTGATTTAATATTATTAAGATAACACGACATAGTTTTTATTGGAGTTGTAGTTAAATATATCTTCATTGATTTAATATTATTAAGATAACATGGCATAGTTTTTATTGGAGTTGTAGTTAAATATATCTTCATTGATATTTTACATGTGTATGTGGTTGTTCATCTTATATAATGGATGAGGATTGGATGCTCCAAACAATATATTTAGTAAGATTCATATAAAGATACACATTTTATTGAAAAAATAAATACAATTTATAAATGAAACAGATCGTTACAATTTCTTCATTGATTTAATATTATTAAGGTAACATGACGTAGTTTTTATTGGAGTTGTAGTTAAATATATTTTTCTTGATATTTTATATGTGTATGTGATTGTAGATAATGGACGAGGATTGGTTGCTCCAAACAATATATTTAAAAATAAGTGCAATTTATAAAGCAAACAAATTTCCACAATTTATAGAAAAAATATGTAGTTGATATTTGTTAATTTGATAAAGAATAAAAGTAATTGATGTTGTTAAAGTTGCGGGAATATAATTTTCTAAATGATTCGGTGTGTTGCAATGTCAAATACCATAAACAAAAGTCCCAGGACTTGTAAAACAAGTGTAAACAAATATTTTTTTCCAAAATTAATAATGAATAATGTTTATGCTTCCATTTTTATTAATTTTATGGTGAGATTCGCTCGGGGGATGAATGAAGAGTCCAAGGTTGAGTTAAACAATTTTTTCTTAGAATTAACAATTAATTGTGTTTATACTTTATCTTTATTAATTTTGGAGATTGGTTGCACATTTAGGGAGATGAATGAAGAGTCCAAAGTTTAGACTTTTACTTTGGTATCTCCCTCGAAAAAAGCGTAAATTTTATTTCAAAAAGAAAGAAAGTTTACATTCTGAATAATGCATGTAGCCATGTATTTTGTCAACCAAAAACCTTTCATCCATAGAGGACGAAGTTCAGAAGATGGTGCAAGTACATATGGCTTATTCACTGCCTCTACAAAAAATTTGCTACAAAAATGGAGTCCAAAGAGATCTATATAAGCTATTCGTCGTGCTATCCAAAAAGTGTGTGCAAAAACTCTCACATAAACTGTAGGGACTCTATCCCAATAAAAAGTGCCTTCACACCACTCGGGCCATATAAGTTTTATCTTTTTAAATATTCGATACCAAAGAAAACGTATGCATCTTTACATCACAACTGACTGTGAAGAAGAGAACGACATGATTCACATGGTGTGTCAAAACAGATGTCCTATTACAAATGAAGAAACTGACTGGAGCCATCATCGAAGACCAGTCGTGAGACGGGAAAAAGTCCTCACTTGCCAAGCCTTCCATGTCTGTAGAAGGTCTATGATCAAATTCAAAATGATTATCGTCCTTTATTTCCTCTATCTGCCATTGCCCAAAACCCAACTATAAACCTACCTTAGAGAGCGCATCAATTGTCGTGTTGCATTCCTTGTAGACATGACGCAAAGAATAAAAATAAAAAGAGGCCAATATGGAAAGTACGTCATCAAGAATTAGGAGGAGTATGATATTATGATATTTCTGTGTTCTTTTGACGTAGTTTACGACTAATATGGAATCTCCAAAAATCTGTAGAGAGGTGACCCCTTTTTCTCCTGCGAAGGTCATTAAAAGTTTTAGTACCATCAATTCAACATAGTTGTTTGTCCCAGGCCCCAACCCCATTTTGAGTTTGAAGAAATGTGTGTTGGATAGATGGAGGACAGCCCCTCCTCTAGTGTTCTGAGAATCTTTTTGGGATGCCCCATCGAAAAAATCCTATGGCCTTGAGGAAACCACTTTTTCTTCCGTAATAACTCAAACTGGATTATGGTCTTTTCCTTGAGGGAAGTGGGTGAGGATATTAATGCTTTGGGCAACAATGTGTTTTGGGATGGAAGAGTGATAATTGAAGATGGATGCATTTCTAGCTAGACAAGCCCCCCAATTTATAATTAGAGGGATGGCTTTTATGTTGTTGTTTGCTGGATTTGAAACCCAAGATTTTCAAGCCCCTTCAATTGTCGGGCCCTGCCACAAAACGACTTGGCTCAAGGAAATCAAAACTTTTGTCCATATTTGCTTGACAAAAAGACTCTGTAAGAATATGTGTGAAATAGATTCCTCAACATCCTTACATAGGGTGCACCAACCCGGTCCGTCCAAATTTCCAAGCTTTATTCTGTCCCAGGTTGAAACTTTGTTTTTGATTAGACACCACATGGAAATACGAGCTTTTAAGGGACATTTAATCTTCCATACCATTTCCACCACCAAGAAGTTTTACTTTGATATTAATTGGTTAATTAATTTATTAATAAAAATTAACATTAACTTTTTAAGCAATATGTTTAACTATATAAAAGATAAAAAGATAAAGATTCTTATTAGTCCCTGTCGTAGGCGTAGAGGGACTATAGCAAACGATAAATCGTTGACCTGGTATTAGATTGTTCATTGACCAGAAATATTTCCATATTGTCTATTGTTGGAACAAGGGAAGTGAAGACATCGATTTTAATATAATAAAAAGTATCATGTTTGTCAAGATCTGATTGGACAAAGGATTGGAGGTCTTATTGYAGCCTTCGYTATTCCCAATGTTAAATATCTTGACATGTCCAAAGTATTTGGTAGTATATGGTCTTTTTGAATTATATATTTTATTATGCATTGGTCAATGGTGGATTAATGCTAGCATTAGTTCGAATGTCTCCCTTAGCATTTTCTGTTGGGTAGAATACATTCTCTACCATATTACTATATCTTATTTTTGCTTTATTATTGTGTGCTTCGAGAGAACAGGCTTGCCACGCTGCATATTTTCTTAAATGCTTATACAGGTCTAGGCCCTTCGACGGCCCTGACAGTCTTAACTGTTTACCTAACAGCTCTGGCAGTGTTAAATGATTATTGCACAGATGGGTTGCAATACAGTTTCATTCATGGTCGATATCAGTGCACGAGTGTTCGATCCTTGTTCGGTGCTTCGTTCCATGGTTCTGGTTCTTGTTTGATTCAACTTTGCAAATTTGAGGTCCTACAATTGCAGTTCGAGCTCTTCGTGGTTGTTCAATGGTTTGTTGTTTTTCAATTTTGCAAGTTGTTGGACCTATTGTTGCGGTTTGCAGTTTTTGGGGCTGAGCTCTTGTCGTCCTTTGTTGATGGGTAAGTTTCCCTGATGTTGTTGTTTTTCAATGGTGGCAGTCCCACCATATTTGTCTGTGCTCTTAGTTTTTGTTCTTGGAAATCACGTGTCTTGCAATGCAGAGGGCTTTACGAAAAGTAGTTGGGAGCCATCAGAAGAGGGAACCATCGGGCGGGGTCTGTACGCAAGGTATGCTTTCATTCTGTGGGCGGGAACACTGCGTCTACCTGGTTCTATTTTTGTTGAGTATAGTTATTGTTTTATTTATTTCTCTGTTTTCTTGTCATCTGTTGTGGGGACTAGGGGGGATTGAAGTTGAGAAGAAGAAGGTTCAAAGATACATATGGGAATTGGTGCCCTGCTTTGTTGTTTTTTTTTCTATTTTGCTACCTTTTATTTTTTTTTTCTCCTACTTTCCTCTGTTTTCATAGAAAGTGAAACTATGTAGCAAATAGCTTCAAAGTGACAGTTGAAGAGATGAACGAGGTAATATATGTTGAGTCGTACGAAATAGCTGCACAGTCCATTGTACATGATAGCATTGATGTGGTTTTGCATAGAAATGCGCTTTTTAGATTGGATGCATTCTCGTATACTGTTGGGGATTGTCTTTTTGATACATTCCAGGTTCTATTGCATTTTCGCTATTCGTCGACTGAGCTGTGCAATGGATTGATAGATTATTTCTTGACCTATTTTAAAAATGGTAATGTCGAGGCTTTGTAGTCCTATGAATACGAACTGGAATCCAATTTTCTTCGGCAGTTGCATGGAATACAAGATGTCACTACGTATTTTTCAAAAATGTGGTTGTTTGCATCTCCAGTTCTGCCTCCGCATGAGAGGGGACTTTGGGGAGATACATTTTGTATACGATGGTTGTCTAACTAGCTGAATATATCAGTTGCCATTTGGTCATTGACAATAAAAACAAGATATCTACTATTCAATAAAACTACATCTGACAATACATATTGCATCTTGTTCCATGATGCCAATGCCCTCACAGGCCATTATGAACCACTGGTGTACAGAAAAATGCCCATATGCAATATAGAAGGTCCTTGTATCTACTTGTCCATTATTTGCAAAGACCTTCAATCGCAATGCAAAGGGATTTTGCATGGCATAGATTGCCATGGTTTACAGCTGGCAACAAACGTTGTGTCTAGCTGTGGATAAAGTTTGTTCAATGCAATTTGTTGTTTGGTACCAGTAGAATTTGATGTTCAGTCATTGCGAATTTACACTGTACAGTCCTTTTGCAATGCAATTATAGGTGGCAGCCAATAGGCTTTTAGGTGCTTGCATCAACACCTTTGCCCATATCTCGTAGAAAATATGTCGACAGTTGGAAGTTGGCAGGAATACATTGTGAACATGGCACTTCCATATGAAAAAGGGCGTATGGAGGGTTGCAGATTCTGTTTGCAATGGTTGTCTGTCATATTCAGGGTTAATATCCAGGTGTGGTTGCCCTTGGCAGATGCCACTGTCCATTCCTGGGTTATTGATTCAAATTGTGATCGAACAATTGACATCCTTTCATTGAAAACAGATACAACACATATCCATTATGAACCTTTACTTGCACATATTGGTAGTTCAAGGTTGACTGTCCATACCACCCAAACGACATCGAATTTGCATACACGTGGAATGCTTTTTTGTGAAAATGAAAGTCCCCCCAGTTGCGATATGGGCAAACAAGGCTTGAACAAAAATAACATGCGTAAAATTCATGACAGTTGTGATGAGGCCATAGACGGCTTAGATGAAAAATGTACAGTAAGTTATCACAATTTGAAAAAAATTATTCGTCAAATTCGCCCAACTTCTGATAAGGTCATAGAGACCTTGAACAAAAAACGTATAGTAGTTTCTCAGAAACTGGGTGAAAGTGAAATTCATCCCAGTTGCCACCATCTGATCCTTCCCTTGGGCAAGAAATGTAGACTAAGTTACCACAAGTTGAAAAAGGTCATGCGCGAGAGAAAAAAATACATTGTTACACTTCCTTTTAGAGAGAAACTCACATATGACAATGTAAAGAAATTTGTTCGTGCAGAACAAAGCATAAACAGGTGCGATTTCATATCCGAGAATGGTGATGCAACTGTACAACTTCGTGATCTACAAGCAACACCATGCAGTAGTAGCAATGAAAACCAGGAAACAATTTCTACGAATACTTCCCTGCGAAAGAAAAATGCAAGACAAAACTACATGAAACAAATTAAAGACACTCCTTCCATTGCATGTGCAATTTGTGAACAATTGAATTTTTCAAAAAACAGTAAGTCTTTTATGCCTGATTTGCAAGCAGAATACCTTCGCTTGACAGCCCAGGATAAACCATTTTCCAGTGCGAAAGTTTGTCTTCCATGCAAACAATCGCTTGAAAATGGAAAACTGCCACAGTTTGCAACCCCCGACCGAATAAGATGTAATAAAGCACTAGCAGATGTAAGTGCACTTACAGAACTCGAGGAGAGACTTGTGTCTCTGCGAATTGCATTTGCCCAAATCAGACCTTAGGGCTATAAATGACCCCAGATGGGCTTAACAAGATTAATTATTAATGTGCTTGTTCAGCTAGATGTTGTGCAAAAAGCGTTGCCACAATCTATTAACAATACAATTACAATCGTTGTGGCTCTGAAAAGACGCTTGCGATACAAAAATGCCTATCAGACATGCAAAGTGCGTGTGCATGTTGTTATGAAAGCATTAAAGGAATTATGTTCTAGAGCCCTGTACAAAGCAGAGAACATTTGTATAAATGCCAACTGGAACAATGTTCTCGCAAAAGAACATGGAAACTCTACAGATACTCTTGAAAATCCTAGTGATTTTGATGCAAGTGATGAATCAGACAATGAAATAGTTGCTGAAACATTGGTGCATGGATTCACTGATTCACAATGCATTTGTGACTTGCAAGACAAAATTGTCGAAATTGCACCTGCCGAGGGGCAACGTCCACTTGGAATATTCAAGGACAAATTCTTTGAGGAAATGAACTTTGCAACACTCTTCTATGGAGATGCACGTGGCACTGATATTACAGAACGATTCAGTTATCATAAAATAGTTCGATGGGAGCTGCTACATTCAAGCGGTTGCTTCTCCTGTCACATAACAAATTTGTTTTTCAAGACAATGCGCATAATAATCGAGCAAGTTCTGTCCTGCATGTGGGTCCAAATAAGAAAAGGCCAGTTACAAGAAATAAAGTTGTTCATGAAGGATGTGAAGTACAAAGTTAACCTAGAAAAAATTCTGAAATATGATATTGGATACATAGATTTCAAAAACATCCGCACCTCTCATGACTATTTGCAACAAAACAAAAAAAAATATTTTTGCAATGATCTGACAATTAGGCTCGCCAACATTTTTCGTCACATTTACAAGTGCAGATCACTATTGGGATCCATTGGTGGCTGCAGTATATGACCTGCATAAGAATAGGAAATGTAAAAAAGAAACCGATACACTGGAAAATAGCGACATTGACTACCTCATAAGAAAAGACCTGGTGACATGTACTCGCTACTATAGACATAGAATAAAGGCTTTGAGACAATTGATATGCCATGATGAAACGTTTTTCGGAAAAATATCAGACTACTTTTTTGTCACTGAATTCCAGAATAGGGGAAATGAACATGATCACGCACTATTGTGGATAGAGGATGCACCAATGTATGGAGCCGATAACAATTCAGAGATCGAACAATTTGTGGATAAATACATAACATGCAACACAGATCATTTGGATCTAGAACTTGCGAAAGTCCATAGACATTACCATACAAGAAGTTGTAGAAAACGAAAAAACTCACATTCCAGATACAACTTTCCCGTGCCGCCAATGAGAGCTACAAGAATCATAGAGCCAATTAGTGTAGAGGAAAATGTTGTTGTTGAGAAATCTAAATCCTTGTTCGCATTTCTAGAAGAAGGGGGATTTGACGAAATGATGAGCTTTGATGCCTTCTTGAAACAGGTAAATCTTTCAGAAGATGAGTACATCCAAGCCATACAATGTACGCTTAGGCAACCAACACTTTTCCTTAAACATAAACTCTCCCATATTTGGAACAACAGTTTCTCCAAGGATATGCCAATTATGTGGAAAGCAAATACAGATGCGCAGTACGTGCTGAATGCATATGCTGCAACATCATACTGTACCTCATATATGACAAAGATTGACAAATCTATGACAAGTGCATTTAGAAAAATACGCAAAGAACAAGAAAGAAGTCATATTGATGCCATACAAATGATACGCACACTTGGCAATACATTGCTTAATCTTCAACAAATGTCTACTCAGCGAGCAGTTCACATTGCACTTTCCTTGCCCCTCACTTGTAGTTCAAGAAAATGTGTCTTCATAAACACATCTCCACTTGAAAAACACACATTTGTCCTTAAACCACAAGTTTTGCTACAACAAGAGCCTGAGAATTCAGAGGACGTGGTATGTCGCTCTATTATTGATTATTACATCCAGCATCCATCTCCTATTAGGCATATCTGCTTAGTAGAATTTGTATCACATTACAAAAAAAATGGTGCACCCATATCAAAAAGAAAAAAAACCTCTGTCATACGATTTGTCAAATACAACAAACATTGTGACTATGAAAACTATTGTAGAGAAAAACTGTTGTTGTACGTTCCGTTCTATGAAAACAAAGAGACATTAATGCATAACTTTTGTACATGGGAGGCTGCGTATGTTGCGTCTGAGACCATGGTGCACATCAGTGAAGCTATATTTACCTACAATGTTAATCCAACATGGGGCAATCTAGAGGTTGCACTTGATGACCTAGAAAACCCTGGCGATCATGATGACACATTTAGAGACCCAAAAACAACTAGAATTGTTTTCGAATCCTATGACTTACAAGGAGATTTACCTCGTCCTCCAGTAGCTGGAAGTGAAAAACGTATCAATCTTGGTTTTCAAGTTACAAAACATCCTTTCCTAATTGAAAATAATGAATACCACAGAATAAGACTTCTGTTGAATCGTGAACAACAAACAATTATAAATGATATTGCTCTTAAAAAACGCTTGAACAAAAATAGTCCTGTGCACGTGTTCCTTACGGGCGAAGTAGGAACATGCAAGACATTCACAGCAAAAGCATTGTTCCAAATGCTTATACGAATCTATGATTCAAACAATTCCTCTGATCTTATGAAACCAAAGGCCCTAATAGTTGCATACACAGGAAAAGTTGCATACAATGCTGGTGGAACAACAGTCCACTCTGCATTTTTAAGGCCTTTTAACAAGTCACAGTTTCTTCCACTTAGCAAGAAAATGTTGGATACATTATCTAAGCTTTATGAGGAACTCCAACTTGTCTTTATAGATGAAGCATATTTGATTGGGAGTCGGTTCTTGTATTCCATTGACAACCGACTAAGAAGCATAAAACATGTGCAGACAAAATACTTTGGAAACATTGACATGATATTCTGTGGGGATCTTTACCAGGCACAACCCATCCAAGATTTTTTGATATTTGAACAACCCATGGTCAACATGGAAACAGTCACCCATGACTTCTGGAGAGACAATATTAAATGCTTTGAGTTGCATACTACAATGTGCCAAACAGATGAAACATTCATTGCAATTCTGAATAGAATGTGCACCAACAGCCAAACACATGATGACTTGACCCATATCAATTTGAGATGCTTACAACCTACACCAACAGATCCAACATTCCCTTACCTGTTCTACAGAAATAAGGATGTTGCAAACCATAACAGCCACATGCTCTCCCTAATGCCTGGCGATGATATCATCATCAATTCCATTGACCTGGAAGAAG
>JZKD02S2281568.1:0-22668 GCA_000966675.3 Picea glauca | reverse complement strand
TATATTCTATGGGTTTTGGGAAATAAATTACAACTAATTGCTATTGAGAAACCTCATATAAATGAAGTTAGCTACTGAAAAACCTCCGATATTGGAATTGGTTGCTATGTGAATGCTGTGTAAGTTTTAAGGATGTCAATGCCACTATAATTAATGTTCTTCCCTCTGTTTGATAGTTAAATAAACACAAAAAAAAAAAAATCGATTAAGGTGTTTGTCTGTATGTCATTCATTGGTATTCTGGCGTTGGTCGGATTTATCAGTTTTTTGCCTGCATGTTTGGCTTTCAGATAAGAAAAGGAAAACGTAAACATTATGATTCTATGTTTTGAATACCCTAGTCGGGCCAGCGTTCTGCATGCCTGCATTATAACGAGGTTCTGGAATGAAAATTGAATTCAATCTCAGTCTGCAATTTCTTACCCAACACTCAACAACTTCGTTTCCAAAAAAATAAACTCCCCGATTGACTGGTGGAATGGTAGTGTAGTTGAATCAATTTCCATCTGCAATTGTTTATATCTTAGGTAGGCCTCTGTCAATAATTGCTTTTATTGGACAACCATCCTTTTTATTTATATTTAAAATCTTATTCATGGTCGGTATGCTAGTGGCAGATATGGTAGTAGATTTAGCCGATTACTGAGCCACTTATACGCCCTATCGTCGAGGGATGACGGATATCCCTTCGGCCTCATTTTAGGCCAGGAACCGACGAAGAATTTTGTCTCAAATTTTTTTTTCCTTTCTACAACCCAAATTGCAAGTTGGCCCCTTAAATTGGCAACAAAAGAATTTAACTCAGAACTCAAATCCCAACTTGCCTTGAAAATTCGGACCCCTCACCACGACTCTTCAATGTTAAGATGGATATCGACCCCATATCTGTTGTGTATAGATCTCCTTCAGTCCAAATCTTGCGCCCAAATCTCAGCACTGTCAACGCTGTGTAAACAACTTGAACGGTCTGTCACCACTGTGTAAACAACCTTGGCCGCGTGTCAATTTTCCTGTGTAAAGATGGATGCCACCATCCTGCCTGGGCGTCTTTCCCACCTTGACCTATGTGCTCAGACGGATGGGTCACAGGTATAAAATTGGATGGATGAACATACCCATGGCCCTCAACCTTTCATTTATATTTGCCAGAAAACTTTTTTTTTTTTTTCTTCTTCACCATTACCTCAGCATGCATTCACCCAGCTGTCAAGCAGTACCTCAACAATTGAATATATCTCTGTATTTTCGTTGACCATTCCTCAACATGCAATCCACCCAGTGACTGGGATTCTCTCACCATCTATCTAACTATTTTATTTCTCAGTAATTAGCACCTCGTATTCTCTGCGTTTTGGAAATTATTCCCTAGATTTCTCTGCTTTTTGGTAATTCGTATCCCCATAATTATTGTGATTTTTAGCAATCTGTCTCCTCAGATATCCCTGGGTTTTTACCTCCTCTTAGAAATTTAGTTTATGCCCATCATTCGATTCCATCGCCTTCGGTGCTTGGCTATCTGCGAGGAGATAGCTATTAAACCAACGTGGGTTTCTTTCACTCAGGGAATGCTGCCAAGGATTCAGTTGTAATTAAATTTTCCAAATTTGAATGATTCTGTCAGTTTTAAGTATAATCCTCTCAGCGTGATATCCCAGAGGGATTGATTGCACAACAACCACCAGCCTTTAACCTTGACAAATATCTTTATGCACGTCATCCTTTATTTTTAATAATTTAATGTCGATGAGGTACAGAACATGATTAACAGGTTAATGAAAGATTACGATTTGCATGATTGAATCTATTTACATTACGATCGCAGTAAGGAATTTCCTTTACCATATGATTTACATTATGGTTTTTCTTTTCTCATTATGCTCGGCCTCTTTATTTTATTATTTATTTTCGGCGAGACAGGTGGAAAGCATCGGGTTGGGTGTTTGCACTTGTCTTGGTGACTTATGTGTTGGTTCGATGTATAGTGTAGTCGGTATATGGATCCGTCAACTTTTGTATCTACACTAATTTGGTTGATAATCTTGACTTAGAACACTTAATCACACACCATCGTTCTCTATTAATAAAAGAATATGATTTAGTGGTAAGGAAGAAATATGATTTACATAAAAAGAATCTGTTTACAATATAATTGCAATAGGAGGATTTCCTTTACCATATGAATTNAACCTCCGATATTGGAATTGGTTGCTATGTGAATGTTGTGTAAGTTTTAAGGATGTCAACGCCACTGTAATTAATGTTCTTCCCTCTGTTTGATAGTTAAAGAAACACACACACAAAAAAATCGATTAAGGTGCTTGTCTATATGTCATTCATTGGTATTCTGGCATTGGTTGGATTTATCAGTTTTCTGCCTGCATGTTTGGAATTCGGATAAGAAAAGGAAAACGTAAACATTATGAGTCTACGTTTTGAATACCCTGGTCGGGCCAGCGTTCTACGTGCCTGCGTTATAACAAGGTTCTGGAATGAAAATTGAATTCAATCTCAGTCTGCAATTTCTTACCCAACACTCAGCAATTTGGTTTCCAAAAAAATAAACTCCGCGATTGACTAGTGGAATGGTAGTGTAGTTGAATCAATTTCTGTCTGCAAATTGTTTATATCTTAGGTAGGCCTTTACCGATAACTTCTTTTATTGGACAACCATCCTTTTTATTTATATTTAAAAGCTTATTCATGGTCGGTATGCTAGTGGCGGATATAGTAGTAGAGTTAGCCGATTACTGAGCCACTTATGCGCCCTATCGTCGAGGGATGACGGATATCCCTTTGTCCTCGTTTTAGGCCAGGAACCGGCAAAGGATTTTGTCTCAAATTTTTTTCCTTCCTGCAACCGAATTTGCAAGTCGGCCCCTTAAATTGGCAAAAAAAGAATTTAACTCAGAACTCGAATCCCAACTTGCCTTGAAAATTCAGACCCCTCACCATGTCTCTTCAATGTTAATATGGATATCGACCCCATATCTGTTGTGTACAGATCTCCTTCAGTCCAAATCTTGTGCCCAAATCTCAGCACTGCCAGTGTTGTGTAAACAACTTGAACGGTCTGTCACCACTGTGTAAACAACCTTGGTTGTGTGTCAATTTTCCTATGTAAAGATGGACGCCACCATCCTGCCTGGGCGTCTTTCCCACCTTGACCTGTGTGCTCAGACGGATGGGTCGTAGGTATAAAATTGGAAGGATGAACATACCCAGGGCCCTCAACCTTTCATTTATAATTGTCAGAAAACTTATTTTTTTTCTTCTTCACCATTACCTCAGCATGCATTCGCCTAGCCGTCAAGCGGTACCTCAACAATTGAATATATCTCTGTATTTTCGTTGACCATTCCTCAACATGCAATCCACCCAGCGACTAGGATTCTCTCACCAGCTATCTAACTATTTTATTTCTTAGTAATTAGCACCTTGTATTCTCTGCGTTTTGGCATTTATTCCCCAGATTTCGCTGTTTTTTTTTGGTAATTCGTATCCCCATAATTATTGTGATTATTGGCAATCTGTATCCTCAGATATCCCTGGGTTTTTACCTCCTCTCAGACATTTAGTTTATGCCCATCATTCGATTCCATCGCCTTCGGTGCTCGACTATCTGCGAGGAGATAGCTATTAAACCAATGTGGGTTTCTTTCACTCAGGGTATGCTGCCAAGGATTCGGTTGTAATTAAATTTGCCAGATTTGAATGATTCTGTCAGTTTTAAATATAATCCTGTCAGCGTGATCTCCTAGAGGGATTGATTGCATAACAGCCACCAGCCTTTAACCCTGACGAATCTCTTTATGCGCGCCATCCTTTATTTTTAATAATTTAATGTCGATGAGGTACAGAACATGATTATCAGGTTAATGAAAGATTACGATTTGCATGATTGAATATATTTACATTACGATCGCAGTAAGGAATTTCCTTTACCATATGATTTACATTATGGTTTTTCTTCTCTCATTATGCTCGACCTCTTTATTTTATTATTTATTTTCGGTGAGACAGGTGGAAAGCATAGGGTTGGGTGTTTGCACTTGTCTTGGTGACTTATGTGTTGGTTCGATGTATAGTGTAGTCGGTATATGGATCCGTGGACTTTGGTATCTGCACTAATTTGGTTGATAAGCTTGACTTAGAACACTTAATCACACACCACCGTTCTCTATTAATAAAAGAATATGATTTAGTGGTAAGGAAGAAATMTGATTTACATAAAAAGAATCTGTTTACAATATAATTGCAATAGGAGGATTTCCTTTACCATATGAATTACAATAAGATTTTCATCCTGGTTTCTATTTCATTGTGCTCATCATCATTATTTGTTTATCATTGTTGTAATGATGTTGTAATATAAGCTCATGGTAAGCTTTGGTAAACTATTAAGGGTAATGTCTTGCATTATGGAAACGTAGCATTGGATAACATTGAATTATAAGATCCTCGTCGTTTAATTGCAATGTTAATATAATGNAACCTCCGATATTGGAATTGGTTGCTATGTGAATGTTGTGTAAGTTTTAAGGATGTCAACGCCACTGTAATTAATGTTCTTCCCTCTGTTTGATAGTTAAAGAAACACACACACAAAAAAATCGATTAAGGTGCTTGTCTATATGTCATTCATTGGTATTCTGGCATTGGTTGGATTTATCAGTTTTCTGCCTGCATGTTTGGAATTCGGATAAGAAAAGGAAAACGTAAACATTATGAGTCTACGTTTTGAATACCCTGGTCGGGCCAGCGTTCTACGTGCCTGCGTTATAACAAGGTTCTGGAATGAAAATTGAATTCAATCTCAGTCTGCAATTTCTTACCCAACACTCAGCAATTTGGTTTCCAAAAAAATAAACTCCGCGATTGACTAGTGGAATGGTAGTGTAGTTGAATCAATTTCTGTCTGCAAATTGTTTATATCTTAGGTAGGCCTTTACCGATAACTTCTTTTATTGGACAACCATCCTTTTTATTTATATTTAAAAGCTTATTCATGGTCGGTATGCTAGTGGCGGATATAGTAGTAGAGTTAGCCGATTACTGAGCCACTTATGCGCCCTATCGTCGAGGGATGACGGATATCCCTTTGTCCTCGTTTTAGGCCAGGAACCGGCAAAGGATTTTGTCTCAAATTTTTTTCCTTCCTGCAACCGAATTTGCAAGTCGGCCCCTTAAATTGGCAAAAAAAGAATTTAACTCAGAACTCGAATCCCAACTTGCCTTGAAAATTCAGACCCCTCACCATGTCTCTTCAATGTTAATATGGATATCGACCCCATATCTGTTGTGTACAGATCTCCTTCAGTCCAAATCTTGTGCCCAAATCTCAGCACTGCCAGTGTTGTGTAAACAACTTGAACGGTCTGTCACCACTGTGTAAACAACCTTGGTTGTGTGTCAATTTTCCTATGTAAAGATGGACGCCACCATCCTGCCTGGGCGTCTTTCCCACCTTGACCTGTGTGCTCAGACGGATGGGTCGTAGGTATAAAATTGGAAGGATGAACATACCCAGGGCCCTCAACCTTTCATTTATAATTGTCAGAAAACTTATTTTTTTTCTTCTTCACCATTACCTCAGCATGCATTCGCCTAGCCGTCAAGCGGTACCTCAACAATTGAATATATCTCTGTATTTTCGTTGACCATTCCTCAACATGCAATCCACCCAGCGACTAGGATTCTCTCACCAGCTATCTAACTATTTTATTTCTTAGTAATTAGCACCTTGTATTCTCTGCGTTTTGGCATTTATTCCCCAGATTTCGCTGTTTTTTTTTGGTAATTCGTATCCCCATAATTATTGTGATTATTGGCAATCTGTATCCTCAGATATCCCTGGGTTTTTACCTCCTCTCAGACATTTAGTTTATGCCCATCATTCGATTCCATCGCCTTTGATGCTCGACTATCTGCGAGGAGATGGCTATTAAACCAATGTGGGTTTCTTTCACTCAGGGTATGCTGCCAAGGATTCAGTTGTAATTAAATTTGCCAGATTTGAATGATTCTGTCAGTTTTAAATATAATCCTGTCAGCGTGATCTCCTAGAGGGATTGATTGCATAACAGCCACCATCCTTTAACCCTGACGAATCTCTTTATGCGCGCCATCCTTTATTTTTAATAATTTAATGTCGATGAGGTACAGAACATTATTATCAGGTTAATGAAAGATTACGATTTGCATGATTGAATATATTTACATTACGATCACAGTAAGGAATTTCCTTTACCATATGATTTACATTATGGTTTTTCTTCTCTCATTATGCTCGACCTCTTTATTTTATTATTTATTTTCGGTGAGACAGGTGGAAAGCATAGGGTTGGGTGTTTGCACTTGTCTTGGTGACTTATGTGTTGGTTCGATGTATAGTGTAGTCGGTATATGGATCCGTGGACTTTGGTATCTGCACTAATTTGGTTGATAAGCTTGACTTAGAACACTTAATCACACACCACCGTTCTCTATTAATAAAAGAATATGATTTAGTGGTAAGGAAGAAATMTGATTTACATAAAAAGAATCTGTTTACAATATAATTGCAATAGGAGGATTTCCTTTACCATATGAATTACAATAAGATTTTCATCCTGGTTTCTATTTCATTGTGCTCATCATCATTATTTGTTTATCATTGTTGTAATGATGTTGTAATATAAGCTCATGGTAAGCTTTGGTAAACTATTAAGGGTAATGTCTTGCATTATGGAAACGTAGCATTGGATAACATTGAATTATAAGATCCTCGTCGTTTAATTGCAATGTTAATATAATGCAAAGTTATTGTAATGTATGGTAATAATTTGTTAAAGTAATGTAAGATATTATGGAAAATGCTTTATGATAGTGCTAACATTATGGTAAGGTAAATGCTAGTGGGTTATCATTTGGTAATGATATTCACGGCTTAATTATTATGGTTAACAGAGAAGGTGCAATGTGATTGTGATTAATGCAATGTCCTTGAACTAAGTACATTAGGAATTTATAACCTAATAAAAGAGGGTTGGAGATTAATTGAAATTACCTTATGTATAAGGTATTTGTCGGTTGATGAAATTTAAGGGAGTAGTTGGTCAGTAATCAATTACAGTTGGGTCATTGAAAGTACCTTGTCTTAAATATTGGTTAGTCGTTGTCTGAGTCCTTTCATCTTGTGCCTTTCGTAGAGGAGGTGGTTTTTCATTTAATTATTGTTCATTCAGGTTGTTTAATTTCTTTCTTGGTCTGCTTGCGTCGAGCGGGATGTAGACACCTCCATGTTCCTCAGAATAGTCGCCAGCCCTGAGACCTTAAATGGTTTAAATCGATGGGAACCTAGGATTGAGCGTTGCTTATGTGTCTTGGAGGTCCTAACCATTGCAGGGTAGGACGAGCGGGTAGTCAGTCTGATTTATTTCCGAGTGATCGTCGTTAATGCATGGAGTTGCCTGTTGTACGTCGTATGTCGTCTTGTTGTGTTCGCCTTGCTTGCGTCTTGTTTGTCGTTGGGTTACTAGTTTCTTCCTGAGCAGTCGGCAAGGAGCCTATCTGACCTTCTCTTTCTCCGGAGCAGAGGACTAAGATTAAACGCCCTGCTTTCCTGTGCGAAAATAGTAAATTCTACCATTTTGGATTCTTCCTTCTATCTAAGATCGTTTAATGCTTGCAGTTACTTGTCTTCTTGTTGTGATCATCGTGGTTGCGTCTTGTTAGTCGTCGGGTGGCGACGTAGAGTCAAGTGTGTTTGTTCCCTTTTACACGTACGCACCCACCTTAAAAAAAAAAAAAAAATTGTTGCACCTATGAAAGAGCTGTTGTCGTAACGAGGAGGTCATTACAACTAAATTCTCCAAGCCATTTATTAGGTCTTCATCTTGTTGATCTTCTTTCCCCATTGTGGTTTCTTTATTGCAAACTCCATCAACTTACATGTCTGTAAACACATGCTCGATTAAAAACTTTTCTACCTCAGACATCTCTTCTAATAGTTTCAGCTCCTCATCAAGGTTTATAAGCACCTCAGTTGAATGTTGTTATTCATCTCCTTGATCATGTGCATGGATATCTCCACAAACCAACTTTCTCTTGTTTGTTGCACTAACAAGTCCTTGCAACGACTCTTCAACAATCAACTGTGTATGGACTTCCCTTTGATTACCTTTATGAGACAATGTTGTCGTATCTCTTCTTAGAACATAAATTGAGTTATGTCGTCCTTCACCTTCCTCCTTTATGAAAACTTCAAATGATTGTCCATCATCTGCAAAACCTGCAACCATATACAAATTATCAGATTTTAAAATAGAAGACTCGCTAGCCCCATTTGATGCCTCTGCCATCAAACCCTCATGTTGATCTAAACTTGTCCAATAGTTCATGAGACTCTCATTTGATCTCTCATCAACATCCTTATCATCATCTGCTCCAAGGAATGATCCTTGCTCTGGTTCACAATAGTGAAATTTCACTCCATACTCAATTTCCCTAAGTTCTTTCCTCAATCTAGCACACAACCTATGCTTCATTTTCATTTGCAACATATGCCATTTCACTTTCTTCTTCCGCAGTATCCAACTATATCTCTGGTCCTTCTCACTTTCCTGTAGCAGTTTCTCCACATAATTGAGTTGTGTATTTAACTCAACCATTTTCTTGTCAAATTCCTCATCACTCATCCTCTTTATACCAATTGCTCTGGAATTTTCTTCCTTCTTCTTACTGTGGCTTCTTTCTAAACCTTTGTCATGACCATCAATAGTCATCTCCATATCTTTCCTCATTAACTTCTCTTGTCCATTGTGAGATGCATCAAGCCTCTCCTCTGTAGAAAGTCTCCTTACCTTCTACCTAATACCACTTAAGGCTTCCTCCTGTGCTTGACCTCTTCGTATTACTGGTTCTCTCTTATGGAACCTTCTAAGCATCCTCTTCTCTTCTCTAGCTTCTGCACCTACTCAATTTTCTCTAAGAACTTATATTGTTCTCCTCACTTCCAATCCTCAGTTGGAAGTGCTTACATCATCCCTTGTTGCAAGGTTCTTTCTGCCACAATCTTCTTCACTTGAGAAATTCGCTTGCTTCCTCTTCTTCTGTCACAGCTCTACCGGTTGCAATGGTTGCTACCATTCATTTCGCTGCTACCTGCAAACATAAATATTTCATAACGAGAGTTATCTCAAGCCATAAAATGCTTTACCTACAAGATCCATTCCATGATATTATCTTTCAAATCTCTTTCTAACTTTTCTTCCTTAGCTAGACTAATCTCCAATCTACAAAACTCATTGTTCCTTTATCTGGAGTTATGTTGATCCACTGCGATCATGTCCAAATTCACTGTTGGAATTGTCCCTTTGTCTGCATTATCTTGTTGCATATCCCACTCTCCTTTGCACCAATGTTTTTGTACCAATTCCAAATCCCTGTAAAATTTAAATGAGCGGTCTAATTCTGCTCTGATACCAATTGACAACGACCCACCAAGTCTATTTCCCACAAGTGCAAAGTTCTTGAATTAACTCTGTTGCAACTTTAAGCTCAAGTTGCTCGCAATTATTTATACGGGTAAAAAATTCTCTATTAACAGAGTCTGGAGTGCTTTGTTTCTCACACCAGTCCCTATCACTAATTATCTACAATTCTCAAACCTTCGTGCTTATCCTCTACGTGACCAACTGTTAGAACCCCATGCTTAAAGCCAAGCACTTTTCTTGTCTTGTTTTAAACCCCTTCCTGTCCTCATGACCAATGGTTGTGACCGATGCTTATCCACTTGAGCACTTAAACCTTGGCACTCATTCCTTTACCCACAAACTCCATGTGATCAATGGTTGTGACCAAGTACGTATCTTTTCCAAAACCACGTGCTAGAACCATGTGCTTATACTCCTAGCACTTTGTCGATACACGTTCAACCTTGGTCATGGATCTCCTCTTTTTATCAACGGTTGGATCTATTCCTTTCAATAATGGATCATCGTTGATCCTATCATGATCAACGGTCACAATGCTCTTGTCACATGTCGTCTCTTATGTGGACACCTTTACGTCAGCATGGCATATCTCGTCATCAGGACATCGAGACTTTTCATACTTCTCATCAACCAAAAACTCTCGATGGTCGTGGTCCACCGTAAGGAGAACCGTTGATCAAGATCTGTCGTGTTGAACCTTTACCATCAATCACTGTTGAACAGCTACCAAAATTCACCTTGGGGTTGCCTACATGGACCTGCCACATGTCACTTGTTGACTAGGTTGCCACGTGTCACCTAAATTTGTGACTTTTGCATGCACCATCTGCCAAATGGACTTTAACACTTGTCATCTTNCTCATGGTAAGCTTTGGTAAACTATTAAGGGTAATGTCTTGCATTATGGAAACGTAGCATTGGATAACATTGAATTATAAGATCCTCGTCGTTTAATTGCAATGTTAATATAATGCAAAGTTATTGTAATGTATGGTAATAATTTGTTAAAGTAATGTAAGATATTATGGAAAATGCTTTATGATAGTGCTAACATTATGGTAAGGTAAATGCTAGTGGGTTATCATTTGGTAATGATATTCACGGCTTAATTATTATGGTTAACAGAGAAGGTGCAATGTGATTGTGATTAATGCAATGTCCTTGAACTAAGTACATTAGGAATTTATAACCTAATAAAAGAGGGTTGGAGATTAATTGAAATTACCTTATGTATAAGGTATTTGTCGGTTGATGAAATTTAAGGGAGTAGTTGGTCAGTAATCAATTACAGTTGGGTCATTGAAAGTACCTTGTCTTAAATATTGGTTAGTCGTTGTCTGAGTCCTTTCATCTTGTGCCTTTCGTAGAGGAGGTGGTTTTTCATTTAATTATTGTTCATTCAGGTTGTTTAATTTCTTTCTTGGTCTGCTTGCGTCGAGCGGGATGTAGACACCTCCATGTTCCTCAGAATAGTCGCCAGCCCTGAGACCTTAAATGGTTTAAATCGATGGGAACCTAGGATTGAGCGTTGCTTATGTATCTTGGAGGTCCTAACCATTGCAGGGTAGGACGAGCGGGTAGTCAGTCTGATTTATTTCTGAGTGATCGTCGTTAATGCATGGAGTTGCCTGTTGTACGTCGTATGTCGTCTTGTTGTGTTCGTCTTGCTTGTGTATTGTTTGTCGTTGGGTTACTAGTTTCTGCCTGAGCAGTCAGCAAGGAGCCTATCTGACCTTCTCTTTCTCCGGAGCAGAGGACTAAGATTAAACGCCCTGCTTTCCTGTGCGAAAATAGTAAATTCTACCATTTTGGATTCTTCCTTCCATCTAAGATCGTTTAATGCTTGCAGTTACTTGTATTCTTGTTGTGATCATCGTGGTTGCGTCTTTTTAGTCGTCGGGTGGCGACGTAGAGTCAAGTGTGTTTGTTCCCTTTTACACGTACGCACCCACCTTAAAAAAAAAGAAAAATTGTTGCACCTATGAAAGAGTTGTTGTCGTAACGAGGAGGTCATTACAACTAAATTCTCCAAGCCATTTATTGGTTCTTCATCTTGTTGATCTTCTTTCCCCATTGTGGTTTCTTTATTGCAAACTCCATCAACTTACATGTCTGTAAACACATGCTCGATTAAAAACTTTTCTATCTCAAACATCTCTTCTAATAGTTTCAGCTCCTCATCAAGGTTTATAAGCACCTCAGTTGAATGTTGTTATTCATCTCCTTGATCATGTGCATGGATATCTCCACAAACCAACTTTCTCTTGTTTGTTGCACTAACAAGTCCTTGCAACGACTCTTCAACAATCAACTGTGTATGGACTTCCCTTTGATTACCTTTATGAGACAATGTTGTCGTATCTCTTCTTAGAACATAAATTGAGTTATGTCGTCCTTCACCTTCCTCCTTTATGAAAACTTCAAATGATTGTCCATCATCTGCAAAACCTGCAACCATATACAAATTATCAGATTTTAAAATAGAAGACTCGCTAGCCCCATTTGATGCCTCTGCCATCAAACCCTCATGTTGATCTAAACTTGTCCAATAGTTCATGAGACTCTCATTTGATCTCTCATCAACATCCTTATCATCATCTGCTCCAAGGAATGATCCTTGCTCTGGTTCACAATAGTGAAATTTCACTCCATACTCAATTTCCCTAAGTTCTTTCCTCAATCTAGCACACAACCTATGCTTCATTTTCATTTGCAACATATGCCATTTCACTTTCTTCTTCCGCAGTATCCAACTATATCTCTGGTCCTTCTCACTTTCCTGTAGCAGTTTCTCCACATAATTGAGTTGTGTATTTAACTCAACCATTTTCTTGTCAAATTCCTCATCACTCATCCTCTTTATACCAATTGCTCTGGAATTTTCTTCCTTCTTCTTACTGTGGCTTCTTTCTAAACCTTTGTCATGACCATCAATAGTCATCTCCATATCTTTCCTCATTAACTTCTCTTGTCCATTGTGAGATGCATCAAGCCTCTCCTCTGTAGAAAGTCTCCTTACCTTCTACCTAATACCACTTAAGGCTTCCTCCTGTGCTTGACCTCTTCGTATTACTGGTTCTCTCTTATGGAACCTTCTAAGCATCCTCTTCTCTTCTCTAGCTTCTGCACCTACTCAATTTTCTCTAAGAACTTATATTGTTCTCCTCACTTCCAATCCTCAGTTGGAAGTGCTTACATCATCCCTTGTTGCAAGGTTCTTTCTGCCACAATCTTCTTCACTTGAGAAATTCGCTTGCTTCCTCTTCTTCTGTCACAGCTCTACCGGTTGCAATGGTTGCTACCATTCATTTCGCTGCTACCTGCAAACATAAATATTTCATAACGAGAGTTATCTCAAGCCATAAAATGCTTTACCTACAAGATCCATTCCATGATATTATCTTTCAAATCTCTTTCTAACTTTTCTTCCTTAGCTAGACTAATCTCCAATCTACAAAACTCATTGTTCCTTTATCTGGAGTTATGTTGATCCACTGCGATCATGTCCAAATTCACTGTTGGAATTGTCCCTTTGTCTGCATTATCTTGTTGCATATCCCACTCTCCTTTGCACCAATGTTTTTGTACCAATTCCAAATCCCTGTAAAATTTAAATGAGCGGTCTAATTCTGCTCTGATACCAATTGACAACGACCCACCAAGTCTATTTCCCACAAGTGCAAAGTTCTTGAATTAACTCTGTTGCAACTTTAAGCTCAAGTTGCTCGCAATTATTTATACGGGTAAAAAATTCTCTATTAACAGAGTCTGGAGTGCTTTGTTTCTCACACCAGTCCCTATCACTAATTATCTACAATTCTCAAACCTTCGTGCTTATCCTCTACGTGACCAACTGTTAGAACCCCATGCTTAAAGCCAAGCACTTTTCTTGTCTTGTTTTAAACCCCTTCCTGTCCTCATGACCAATGGTTGTGACCGATGCTTATCCACTTGAGCACTTAAACCTTGGCACTCATTCCTTTACCCACAAACTCCATGTGATCAATGGTTGTGACCAAGTACGTATCTTTTCCAAAACCACGTGCTAGAACCATGTGCTTATACTCCTAGCACTTTGTCGATACACGTTCAACCTTGGTCATGGATCTCCTCTTTTTATCAACGGTTGGATCTATTCCTTTCAATAATGGATCATCGTTGATCCTATCATGATCAACGGTCACAATGCTCTTGTCACATGTCGTCTCTTATGTGGACACCTTTACGTCAGCATGGCATATCTCGTCATCAGGACATCGAGACTTTTCATACTTCTCATCAACCAAAAACTCTCGATGGTCGTGGTCCACCGTAAGGAGAACCGTTGATCAAGATCTGTCGTGTTGAACCTTTACCATCAATCACTGTTGAACAGCTACCAAAATTCACCTTGGGGTTGCCTACATGGACCTGCCACATGTCACTTGTTGACTAGGTTGCCACGTGTCACCTAAATTTGTGACTTTTGCATGCACCATCTGCCAAATGGACTTTAACACTTGTCATCTTCTGTATGGACCATGTGTCACTTCCTCAATGGAGTTCCTTACGTCAGCACAACGTTTGTCATCATCAGAACCTCGAGAATTTTAGGCCCTCCAACACCTTAAAACCTCCACTGCCCGCGGTCTTCTTTAATGAGAGTCGTTGATCTAGCAACTTATTCTAGATCTAATCTCAACCATTGATTCCTTCTAAACGTGGATTTGTCTCACCCGTAACTTCCTCATATCTTCTAACTCTCGATACAACTTCCGTCTATTAATTTGGCTCTAGAATGGATGGTCAAATCTTACTCTCACCACCAGCTATCGAGACTTTGTTGAATCCTTATAATGTTGTTCTAACTTCTTCTATTCATCATCAGAATGATACGACGGTCATGATTTCTTCCTCTTTTATATCACTTGCCCATGGATCATCATTGATCCTTTCAGTGATCAACGATCAATCTTCTACTTCTCTGGAATGAGACTCCTCATTATCGTTAAAACCTGTAACACTCGCTTTTGCTGCACCCGAACCTACACAAAAACTCTATGAAAGTCTGATCTGGACTTTGATATCCTACACAAAGACACAATGAAGGGAATACACAATATTCAAACTGACACAGAGGATTAATAAACACAAGAATTCCATTAGTGAATCTTTGTACATAAATTACACATGGCCTTCTTGCCTTCCTTGGCCTAATTTACATTTAATTGTCCTATGTCCGACCTTTTGGCCACAATTGGCCTCCTACTCACACTCAATCTCTCTCTATCTCTAACTCACTCGAACCCCCAATTCCCATAGGCTTACAAAATATACAATACAGGGTTGAAACCTTAATTAGTTCAAATCCACAAAATCCTCACTTTGACAATTCATAGGATCCTTCATATCCATAAAATCCTCAAGAGACCTATAACTCACCCTAAGACCTCTCTAAATATTACAAATTCTTGAACTCTACTAACAAAGGAAGATTTGACTACATTTCAATCTCAACAATCTCTCTCACACAAGGCTTCTAGAACTTAATTAAAAAATAAGAAATTACAATAAGTTTAAATTAGGGAACCCTAGGCCTAATCAAATACCCCTAGGCCTAATGAAAGACCCCTAGGCCTAATCAACAAGGATGTTTTGGAAGGCAAAATGCTCCTGCATCAGTCTTTCTTGGTCATTTTTTATTAACTGCAGAAATAATTATAATGCTCCTGCATCAGTCTTTCTTGGTCATTTTTTATTAACTGCAGAAATAATCATACTTACAATATTCAAGAGGGTCAAACCGATATTTTACATCCCCTCCTCCTTGGAATAACACCATCTTCGATGTTCTATTATTGCAACAATGTTTATGGCATCATTATCCTTCATTTTCTTGATACATCTCCAATATTTTAGCATTTCAACATATCCCTACAATGGTCATGAAAGTAAACATACATATCATAGCCATTTCTATGCATTCAACATTTCATCAATATGAATCCAGTGCATGAATTTCAGTTCAAAACTGAAATGTAAATAACTCAAGATAAAGTATTCAATCCAATCCAATACTTATCTATATGAATATGTATCTGCTCCATATGGCTACCACAAATAAAACTCGGCTCATTTTTTTTCTCGGACACACCCAATACACTAATGATCCCAACTAGCATGTAACATGATTCTTTCGCACAAGATTCATTCAAGTCTCCTATTCCTTGCAGTCACTCACCCTCCAGGATCACGCATCCCCTTCTCTACTACATAGTCCCTTGGGAAATCCATCATTTTCCAAGGCTTCCTTGGATAGAAAGGGTATAGAGACTTGTAAAGACTTACAATCAATTCCCTTTGGCTTGCTCTAACATAACATAGCACAATGTCCTAACGACTATCAAGGCACATCATAGGGTTCCAGTGTCACTACAATGGCATTCTTTCTAGGTTTTTTAGCTTCAACAAACATCATTTGTCATTCCTACACATATTCATCATCTCACTTGTATCATATACATACAATTACCATAAGATATCATCATTAATAATTTCAATCATAAATCTTTTGTTTAAAGTTGTTTCATACATAAATCAAATTTCACAAGTATGAGATTCTTCTCATAATGTTTGGATTTTTCATATGGTAGCACACATTCTTCATTTTTTACTTATACTCATTTCCATATCCAACACCATCCCATCTGCAATCTGAAATTTCAATCAGCTAGACAATTGTAAGTATTCAAGCATATAATCCTTTCATTGCATCATTTATAATCACCCATAAATCATCTCAAACATAACATATAGATTTCATGAATACACTGAAAAAATTCTAGCCATCTTTGCATATGAGGGGTTTCTCCCTCCACCATACCCCACCGATATTGATGACACACATGAATTCATCCATGAATACATCATTTAAACATATAAAATATGCCTAAATGAATCTTTACCCAATTCCTTTAGATATATATTTTGTTGTGAGCACCTTGAGTCAATTTCTGGTAGAGCCCAGACGTGTTCACCTGGTTGTTGCAAAACATGTGATGAGGTACCTTAAGGGTACATTAGATTTATGTATTAGTTATAATGGAGATCATGACTTCAAACCGAGTGGTTATACCGATTCTGATTGGGCTGGAAGTGTCTCTAACAAAAAGAGCACTTCAGGATGTTGTTTCAGTCTGGGGTTAGCCATAATCTCATGGCAGAGTAGGAAGCAATCAAGTATTTATCTCAGCACGACAAAAGCATAATACATCGCTTTATGTTCCGCCAGTTGTGAAGCCATATGGCTTCATAAGTTGTTGACAGGTCTATTCGATCTGGAGATGGAAGCAATCGTGATTCTATGTGATAACTAGAATTGCATAAAGATGACAGAGAAGCTTGTGTTCCATGACAAGTCAAAAAACATAGAAATCCGATATCATTACATTCGTGATATGGTGCAGAGAGGAGCCATAAATCTCCAATATGTTAACACAGATGAACAGGTTACAGATATGTTGACCAAGCCTCTGTCTTGTGTAAATTTTGAGCACTTTTGAGATAAGCTTGGTGATGTCCGAAAGGACCTCCCTCGAAAGGGGGAGTAGTGGTGATGCCAGCCTTGTGCTAAAGATTTCCAGCTTCGTGTTGATGTTTTTGTGATGCCAGCATTGTGCTGAAGATTTCTAGCTTCATGCTGATGTTTTTGTGATGCCAGCCTTGTGCTGAAGATTTCCAGCTTCGTGTTGATGTTGTTGTGATGCCAACCTCATGTTGAAGATTTCCAGCTTCGTGTTGATTTTGTTGAGATGTCAGCTTCGTGTTGAATATTTCCAGCTTCGTGTTGATGTTGTTGAGATGTCAGCTTCATGCTGATGATTTCCAGCTTCGTGTTGATGTTGTTGAGATGCCAGCTTTGTGTTGAATATTTCCAGCCTAGTGTTGATGTTGATGATGCTCCAGTCTTCGTGTTGTAATGTTGCTATTGTTGATGTTGTATTAGCCTTGTGTTGTTATTGAGGATGATGATGTATTAGTGTCATACTAATCTATGTTGATGATGTCATTCCAACTCCCTGTTGTGGATGATGATATTTATGATGAAGAAAAACTTTCGATGATCTATAGATATGTTAGTCAGTGTTCCAGATGCTGTTGATTTTTCTACCCTCTCTCTCTCTCTCCTGATGATGTTGTAGAATACCCTTCTTGTTAAGGGGGAGTGTTGAAATATTGTAACTACAAAGAGTATTCTATTTATTATTGAGTTATTATTCAGGGGATCAATCCCCTTTTGTGGATTGATCATGTCGGGCATTGTAATTGACCAAATCCCCTTTTGTGGATTGGTCAAACCCTAAACATAATATGCAAATTGAGAAGTAAGTCCCCAGGCTAATTAAAGTGGTTTTAACCACTAAGAAGAAAATTCGGTCATGCCCAGTGAAGAGACACCTTTTCAACACCTACCAGTTTGTATAAATAAAGGAAGCCAGTGCCTCATTATCTCACTCACTCATTCGCTCATCCAGTGTGAAAGTTTGGTAGCTGCAGTTGGGAGAAGAAGGAAGAGAGAGGCACATTTCTTCGTGTTGGATATTCTCTAGTGTTTTGGTTTATTGTCTTGGCATTGTATTGGCTATCTATATTAAGGAAGTTTTGCTGGGTTTTCTCCCCCATGAGGGTTTTCCAAGATAAATATTGTGTATCTTGTGATTGTGTTTCTCTCAGTGATCATACCTATGTTATGGTTATCCAGTAAATTGAAAAGAAACCTAATAATAGCTTAAACCTTAACAACTTGGGGCTTAGAGGAAGCTAAGCTTTGTACTAAGAAAAAACAAATGTTAGTAGAGTAAGATCAAGAGGACCAAGACCCTCCTTGGTCATCTTGGTAAACGACATGGCCACTCATCACGATGAAATGTGTATATCTAAATGAATAAGAAGATGTTGCATGACATTTATGTTGGAAAAAGTAACCCTAAGAAGAATTATAACACCTAAAATATATTACAAGAGATGATTATGTTAGCATATTTTCTTGGCATAATTCAGGGTATTTGTAGAGGGAATGGGAGAGGGAGTGAGAGGGGCAATTGTAATGGCTTCTTGGGTCTCTTGGCTTTTTTAGGGCAATAGAATTATTAGAGGAAAGTAATAAAGAGGGCAATTGTTGTCAAGGGAGTAGAAAAAGGGAGCAAGAGATAGCCAAGAGACCATATGGTTGTTGGCTGATCCTTTGGCCTTCATGGCAAAAGGTAAGAAAGAGATTGAACCAAGAGTTACAAAACTCAATGAACCCATCTCCATGAGCAGAGGACAGTTTCAAAAATGGTGAAAAGAAGACTAAAACACCAACTATGCTCACCTCTGAAGCAAGAATGTCCATGAGGATATCGGGCATGCAACAATCTCAATGATAGTATGACCTAGAGAACAAAGAGAAATGGTTGTCTATTCTAAAGAGGAAGAGATGGTTGTAGAAGAGGTACGACTATTCTAAATACTAGAAACACAAAATACAAGATTGTCCCATGTAGAATGAAGTCTATTCTAGAGTGCTAACAAACTATCTCTAAGAACAAAGGAACAAAGAAGTAGAGTAATTACACTTAGTAAAAGTGTGGCCCCTTACATTTGAATTACAATCTATGAATAAATTACATATAAATTTAACACAAAGTGAAATAGCAAACATAGATAAATAAAATTGTTTTATAAAATTAATTAAGAGTAGCTCATTCGACTCCACCCTATGTTGGTGGATTATAAATAAGTGCATATCTAGATTGTCTCTCTTACAATATAACTCTAAGCTAAATTTTAAGAGTTTTGAAATAAGGTATTACATTACTCAATACTTACAATACATTGTGACTCAATATATAGAGTCTATAGGTTGTTATGATATCTAACTTATTCTAATCATAGAAGGAGACGTTGAGAGAACATCTCAACCACACACCAAACTAGGAGGTTATCAAACAATCTCTACTCACTCAATCTTATCTAGACACTCCTATACTCACTTGTCATCTTATCATGTCACCTTCTTAACAGGTCATGCTAACAATCATACAAAAAGCAACAAGTATGAGTTACATTTTCCAACACACCCCCTTAATGAATACTTGTTGATTGTATCTTTGGTCCTTTTGTTTGTTCTTGCTAGCTATGCTTGCTGGTAGCTATTACTGGTCCATTCTTGATTTTTGGGCTTTCATTACTCTTGGCTATTTCCACGAACTTTTCTTATGTCTTTCTCTCGTACCTGCATAAATTAGATTATTGATGTCCACATAAAAAACAATTCATCTACTGAGATACATGGGTACCAATTCATCTACCTAGATACATGGGTACCAGCTGTTGTACTCGCCAATTCTGTAGAAATGATTTTCACCTACGTAGTTCATCAATATATTAACCTCACCTCACTCATAACTTCGTGTGAATCAACACCACAACACCAACAAGAATATGGCTTACAATAAACCTGGGGAAACTAACTTGCCTATGACGGGGCAATACAACTTGGACCAAAAAACTCTTGAGGTGTTGAGCACCACCGATCATGCACCTCACTACAACATTAATATGTGAGACTTCCTTACACACAATAGACTTACTTGTGCCATGCAGGGTGACCTTGATGCATTTGCAAGCCTCTGTTATCTGGATCATGCACAAAATGGTGCCTTTGTCTTGTCTGTGTCTTCCATCTTCAACATCTTTGTTCATTCTTCATCTTGGATCTTCATTCTTCACCTATCATTTGTTAGAATCACAAATTCTAACAAAATAACATCACCTTCATATTGAGGTTGTGAATCTCAATATGTATGTTAACAAATCCAAAACCTTATACCACTTACGAGATGTCAATTACTATTGAATATGCATCTTCTACTTTCTCTTACAAAGACTTATCACTTATCACTTGCACACATTAAGATGAACCCATTTCATGACTATTACAATGAATATTAATTACCTTGACCCCATTTGTTTTGATGACTTCTTATGACCTTAGAATGAAACCCCACATGATCATTCATCCCATAACTTTCATGCATTACTTACTTTTACGCAACAAACATCACTTACTTTCACACAATAATACTTTTACGCAACAAACATCACTTACTTTCACACAATAAGCAATAGGAGTAAGTTAACTAGGTAGCAAACAGATTCTTTTTAGACAAAAAAAAATTGGACCGACCAGATTTTCAGGAGTAGTTTGAGTTTCATATGGATAAAAGTTCTATGCATTTCACAACTTTATCCAAGGGTTTTGCTCCATTTTAAACCAACCAAAATACTCAGAAAATAGATCAAAATTCTGAATTGACCGAAAATTTAAAACCGCAACGCAGAATAACCTACTAGAAAAATAACTCGAAAAAAAATATTGCTCCAAAGTTAACCCACTCCACAAGCCATATACAAAAAACAAATACTGCAAAAAAACGGTTCCAATGTGACACACTCCTTCACACACCGCTCCACGCCCAGGCTCTTCCACAACGAATTCACAAATACGATGCAAACAACAATACTGATTCAGTGCAGCACACTCCTCTGGCAGCAAACAATGTCTTCATGCAAGCTCTTCACGCAGACTCTTTCATGCTCGCACAAACACAGAATTGTGGCTCCTCACAACAACGACTCTGTTGATGTATAAGTTTACTTAGGATAGGTAGGCCAAGTCATCTTTCTTTGGCTGTTTATGGATAATCACCATGTGCTTCTTTGACTTATCCCATCCACCTACTCCATGAGAGAGTTATCCATCTACCCTCCATCTACCTTCATCTACTTTCATCTACCTTCTTGAATGTTGTCTCCTCTCAGCCTATTATAAATAGAGGAGCTCTTCAATGTAATCAGCAAGAAGATCTAATAGATCAAGGTTTCTTTTTGTAGAAGGTTATTGGTTTTGCAGTTTCCTTGTGCCTGTGATATTGTGTTTTTCTCAATATCTACATGGTATCAGATCTATTTCTACAAAACCCCTTCTCATATTTCGTTGAAAGATCTTCACGTTGTTTATTTTTCATGATCCTATCTTGCGTTTCTCTTTAATCCATCACGCCTCATTCCGGATTGAAAGGCGACTAAATTGTGTGGTTTCTGTTCCTTTCTCGTCCGACCTCCGCGTGGTTGTTGTGCCTTTTCTGTCCGACCTCCAGGGTTTCCTGTGCGCATCTATTGGTGAGTCCTTTGGTCTTGGTTTTGTTTTTTATTGGTTGCATATAGTCGTGGGACGTCCCTCCTCTGCAGCGACTGTCACCAGAATTAAAAAAAGTGCCCAGTTCACCCAGAAGTCGCCTAGCTCATCCACAAGTCACCCAGCTCGTTCAACAGTCTCCCAGCTCATCCGGAGCACGGCCACCACCAGAGAGTAACCCCACTGATCAACTAGCTCGCGAGAAGGGAGACGCGACCACTGGTTTGAGTTTCTTCGGGCGTGACCACCGAAAATGTTCGCTGCAATGGCAACGGCCACGAACAGAGCAAAATTGTGGTCATCGACAGCTCGTTTCTTTTGTTGATCCTGCTCGTGGCTCAAACGGACTGCTCTTTTTTTTGCTGTTGCTTGTTGCTGACCCTGCGCGTGGCTCTCTTCTAACCCGAGCGCCAGGGTTCGAATCTCTGCCTCCGACAGGAAGCACTCGCTGCCAAAGGACACCACAATCACCGACGAAGGGGCCTGAGAGCGGGCAAAGGAGGGTTCGGCTCTCTTCTGAGGGGCGCCGCCACCAAGACCGGCCAGAAGAAGACCAGTAACTTCGATGCCTGCCGCGACATAAGTGGAAGGCGGAGGCGCAGGAGAGGCATTTCGAGAAGATTGCGAAGGATTACCTGAAGAAGCAGGCGAAGATTATGAAAAAGAGCGACCCCACTCCGACAAGGGTTTATTCTAAATTCGATTTTCTTTGCAATTTTTTTTGCATTTAAAAATCTACTTTAAATCCTTTCAGTACAGATCCTGTGCTTTATTCAGTCCTTATTTGTCAGCAGAGAAGAATAGCGGTATTCTGCCTTGTTTTGACCTTCCTTGTGCCTAGGTTTCCATTCTCTTTTGAGATACAACACCTAGATCTGGTGTTTTATTGTACTCTTTATTGTAAATGGCAGAGTTAAGGATTGTTGAACTCCTAACTCCCCATAATTATCATACATGGAAACTCAAGATGCAACA
>JZKD02S2281546.1:15943-34879 GCA_000966675.3 Picea glauca | reverse complement strand
TAAGGTTTTTCTCAGCTCTTGCATCCATATGACCCTACATATTTTCACCCATCCTCTCAATCATGAGGAATTGTACGCTCAGGGTTTAGTCTCTTAATAATGCATAAATCATAACGTTCTAAGGATCCTAACCGACCTTACCAGATTTTTCCCAAAATCATGAAGGGGTTCTTCATTTGGGTCTTAACCCTTATCTAACCAACCATCTTAACCGCAAGAGACTCTACCTGTTTTAGTGGGTAGTCATCGTTATGCTAAGACAGAACAATTCAGTTCATGTCCTGTGCCCGGCTCGTGCAGCTTCATAGCACAATTTATTCTACCTCTGATATTTGCACTCAAATCTTATCAACGACAATGATCAGGGCATCCCTATTCCTATAAGAGTGGTTGACATTTTAACATAGGGGTTATAGAAGTTTCCAAATTGTAGTGTTATTCTGCAGTCCTTATCCTTAAAGAGAAACGCAGATAACCATATTTTCTAACGCGGCTCGTGCCTGAGCCCAAGCAGGCCAAGTGTTGTAACCATGCTCTGATACCACTTTGTAACACACCCACCAGCATAATTTAAAAATTTTGGGGTTAATCTCCCTTTCATGAGAAATCTCCATAACTTCGCATTAGCGAAATGCCAATCCCCGGTTCTATATCGGGATATCGCGACTCGGGAGTTCGCAATTCACGCGAACACAAATCACATACACAACGAAACCCCGAACCCCGATGGTCAACGGGTCAACACTTCCCTCTATCGGAGAATTCCCTATCGGGAAATCGGCGTATGAAATGCCATAATTCACTTACACGGTGAATCCCCGAACCCCGAACTCCGATACGCTTCCACCTGTACTCCACCGGCGATCGCGGTCCCACACGCCACGTCACTGCGGGATTTCGCGGATCACGAATCCGCGATGCATGACTCTTTGACGTCGAGAACCCCGATTCTCCGAACGCCAAAACCCCCAAGTCCGATGCCATCTGTCCTCCACTCGGCTGTGGGGAAATCGCGATTCGGGAAATCGCGGTTCCTGGTGCACAAGGTCACAGACCTTGCCAAACCCCGAATCCTGACTCCTCAGGATCCTTCGCCACGTGCCCCTTTTTGATCAATGGCCCCAGTGGACTCGGGAAATCGCCGGTCGCGATTTTCAAAGAGCTTGAACTCGCACTTCCGGGAACGCCGAACGCCGAACCCCNCCTCAACTACTTGTGAAATGGAAGGGAAGAGGGAATCATAACCAAAATCCAAATCAGATTGTACAAAAAATATCAGCCAAAAAACGTAATGAAGGACCTAAAATAACAGCTTTTATGCACAAGGGAACTAGAACAGGGGCTGATGCGATGAATGGAGGGAAGTAGGCTGAGCAATGAGTAAGGAAATTAGCAGGACCTATGCCAAAATTCAACCCTCAGTAAGAAAAGGAGACGTATCAAAGGGAAATAAAAGAGATACTTGAACTAGATTGGGTAGCGTCAACATCATCTGTGCCTCATGTCTATGATCAGAATATGCTAGAAAAGCTACTGGGGAAGGTAAGTACTCTGAAATAATTTTTGAGAAGTTCCGTATAGTTAATGAAATTTGAAACTACGCTGAATGGATTATGTGAAATGATTGATCATTGTGCATAAGAAAGAAAAATCCTTATTGCACAAAGGGGTAGTGAATCAAGTACTATGTAAAAAGAGGACTAACAAAGAATTCAGGTTAAGTACACAAATTGGGGAATATGACGTGGATAATGTTAGCTTGGAATTGGGGTCTGATGTGAATGTATTACCAAAGAAAACCTGGGAAATGATGGGGAAACCCAAGTTGATTTGGTATCCTATTCAGTTAAGGTTGGAAAACCAACACAAGATAGTACCAATTGGATGATTGATAGTAGTTCCTGTGAACATAGATGGAGTGCGCAATGTAGCAGACTTTGAAGTCATTGAGATCATGGATGATAGTCAACCATATCCAACACTGATGGGACTTTAATGGGAATTTGATAATCATGCGATCATTAATTCAAAGAGGAGGGAAACAATATTTGAAGTAGGAGACTTGAAGGTTACTGCACCACTAGACCTGACAGAAGGAAAGAGGTACATGGAGCCAACAAGAGGGAACACAATTGACAACTTGTATAATATGACTATGCAGATGGATGATTATGTTAACCCTACTGCATATGGTGTGCTAAGTTGGAGCAGTGTTAGTTCACGTGTGTTGGATTTACAGGAAGGTCTGGAACATTGATAACAGAGGATGCATGAAGTATCAACTAGACGGTATGCACGCATAACTCGATCATTGCCCTAGATTGGAATGAAGTTATGTGATCCACCTAGTTATGATGGATTGACTGATATCAGTTCATTTGTAAAGGTGTTTGAGTCATAGGTACCTGAACAACAAAGGTTGTTGGCACTAGATGTTGTCCTGAAACATACTCCAACTAGATGGTGGACTGCACATAAAGAGGGGATGGAAAACTAGTCATAGTGTAGAATACTAATGAAAGTGAGATTTGGTACCGAGTTAGAGAATATTGCGTAAAAGTATACAGGGATAAATGACCCAGTAGGTCATGTTGTGTAGTATAGAACCATATGGAGTTCAGTACCGAAGAATGAATGGAAGCACATGTTTATACATACACTGGATACAATTCTGAAGAACTAGTACCTAGAGATGGAAATGCACAGAGAAACAACAAGCTGGGATGAGTTAGTTCAAAGGTTAAAGGTAACTTTTAATTTCGAACATGAATCTCCACTAATAAATGCAGCGTTACAGGTCATTCTAACCAAGATCTTCTTAGAAGAAGGGCTGATGGAGGTTGTACCTGTGTGCAATGCACACGGATATTCTATGACTGTCCATGAATTACTGGAGTGTTACAATGTTACTAAAGAATAACAGGATGAGGAAGATCCCATGATGCCTGAAAATGAGGGGGAATGTGTAGAAGAAGGGACATATCTTGAGTCTGCTACATACACATAGCCAATAAAGATGCTAAAGGTAAACATTGGGATGATAGAGAATCCAAAGTTTTCACAAATATGGGATTATTGGAATGATGAAATAGTGGAGAAAATTGCAGATCTATTTTGTGAGTATCGAGATCTATTCCCAGCTACATTCTCAGATATGAGGGGGATAGCTAGGGAATTAGGCAAGATGAAGATCCCTTTGAAACCAAATACTAAACCAATGTGACAGAGACCCTACAGGTTAAATCCAAAGTATAAAGAGAAGGTGAAGGTAGATATAGATAGGATGTTAGCAACATGGATCATTGAACTAGTGGTGGAATCAGAATGGATAAGTCCAATGATAGTGAAAGCTAAGAAAACATGAGGAATCAAGATTTGCGTAAACATGAGGAATTTGAATGATGCATGTCTACACGATCCATTCCCAACACCGTTCACAGATGAGGTGCTAGAGAATGTAGGAGGGAAGGAGACTTATTCTTTCACAAATGGTTTCTCAGGGTACCATTGGATAACGATTGCATAGGAAGATAGGTATAAGACTACTTTTGCAATCGAGTGGGGAAGTTATCAGTACAAAATGATGCTCTTTGGACTGAAGAATGCACCTATAGTGTTTTCAAGAGTTGCGGTTGCAACTTTTAAGGAATTTATTCATAAGGTCCTTGAAGTATACTTAGATGATTGGACTATGTTTAGTCTACTAAAGGATCACATAGAAGTACTTAGGTTAATGTTGGATAGGTGTAGACAATGTCATATTTTGTTGAATTTGAAGAAATGTATTTTTTGTGCAACCTTTTAGAATTTTGTTGGGCCATGTAGTCTGCAAGCAAGGGCTATTAGTGGATCCTTCCAAGATCACAGTGATTCTGGATTTACAACCACCTATATCAGTCAGACAGTTGAGGGAAAATCTTGGTCACACAGGATATTGCAGATTTTAACCTTGTACAATATTTACTGCAAATAGATTTTCAGTGAAAGAACATAAAATACACAATGGAAAATACACACATTACACAGAGATTTCTTCCCCGGAAACCCAAACCAGGAAAACCAACATATTTTATATTCATTCGCCTCATAGATTGTTTACAATACAATATACATATAGGAGCCAACGACATCCAAAACCCTAACCCAATGACCTGGATTAGTCAACAACCCTAATTCCTTAACCAGAAATAGAAAATCATTGACAAAAACCATGTGCTAAAAAACCACCCAACAATGGACACGAAAATCAAGGCGACACAAAAAACAAGGTAAAAATGAAACACGTTTCTCAAGGATTTTTTTTTTCTCGGGGGTGTTGCCCCTGAACCCCCGAAGGGGGGGCATGCCGACCCCCCCTCAAACCCCTCCACACACTCGGTGTAACATAGCGGACACTGATGCTAGTCATGCAAAGCATATACCACATACCCAACATTCTCCCACTTGTTGTTTTCTTTGCATACAGGGGGTTACAGGGTTACGTAGTCAATAATCCAGCACAACAATTCCCATAGATCCTCTACACCAAGAGAAATTCTCAGTGCTCATTGATTTTGTTAATGAATCTGCAACATTATTCAAAGTTTCCACCTTCATCAACAACACTTTAGTTTCTCTAACCATGTCTCTCACAAAGTGATATTGAACATCAATATGCTTTGTCATTGAATGATAAGCCAAGTTCTTCGCTAGAAAAATTGCACTCTGACTGTCACAATCTATCCTTACATTTTTTTATACCAACCCAATACCTAAACACAATATTTTTAACCATACAGATTCCTTGCTTGCATGAGTGGCTGCCATGTATTTAGCTTATGTAGTTGAAGTGCCACTACAGATTGTATTTTTCTCATCCAATTGATTGCTCCTCCAAATAGTGTAAACACATACCCGCTTGTAGATCTCCTACGATCCAAATATCCAACCCAGTTTGCATCCACAAAGCCATGTATATCCAACACTCTGTCCAATCCTGGTCTTCCTTGGTAGAAAAATCCATAGCTAGCAGTGCCACACAAATATCTGAAAACCCTCTTTACTATTGTCTAATGCTTCTTCTCTGGTTTTGACATATACCTTCTCAAAAATCCCACTGCATGTGCAATGTCCGGTCTAGTACAGACCATTGCATAAATCAAACTTCCAACTGTGCTCGCATATGGAAAACGAGACATGTCCTCCTCCTCTTCTTATGTCTTGGGACACTGATCCACAGATAAATTTACACCTACAGGAATAGGGACCCTGATCGGTTTACATTCCTGCATATTAAACTTCTGCAATATTGTGTCCACATATTTTCTCTGATTTAACCAAAGCTTCCTGTTTTTCCAATCTCTTTTAATTTCGATGCCCAAAATGAAATTTGTAGCACCAAGATCCTTCATGTCAAATTTATAGGACAATTGATTTTTCACATCCCGGATAATCTCCTGGTTTTTTCCTATCAACAACATGTCATCCACATACAAGAACAAATAAATCAAATGATCACCAATTATTTAAAATACACAGTGATCCTCTTTGCTTCTTGTGAAGCCAAGTCCCAACATATAAGTATCAAATTTTTGATACCACATCCTTGGTGATTGTTTTAAACCATACATGGAATTTTTCAGCTGGCATACCATCTCCTTCTTTCCCTTCACAGAAAAACCTTTTGGCTGCTTCATATAGATTTCTTCTTCCATATCCCCATGTAGAAATGATATCTTCACATCCATCTGTTCTACTTCAAAATCAAACACAACAACAACAGATAACATAAATCTAATAGAAATTAACTTAGCAACAAGAGAAAAAATCTCACGAAAATCAATTGCCTCAACCTGGGAATAACCCTTTGCTACTAACCTAGCTTTTTATTTCTCCACATTTCCTTCTGCATTTAACTTCTTTTTAAATATCCGTTTGCTACCAATGATATTTCTTCCAATCCAAAACTACACTACATCCCAAGCCTCATTCTTATCCAAGGCTACCATTTCTTCATCCATGGCCTTTTTCCATAGTTTTCCATCCTCTGAATCCACTGCCTCCCTCACAGTTCTAGAATCATCATCAGTAATTGACAAAGAAAAATTTGAACGAAAATCAGATGGATGTTGAGGAAAAGATATGAAATGATCTTACTCAAGCATTTTCAGATCTTGCTTGGCTAAGGCAATATAGACGGGAATATCACCCTATGTTTATAGCCTCAAAATTCATTTCCTAATCCACAAGTATTAGTTACAAGGGGTTAGACTGATTTTTTAAAATATGAGATCGCTATAAAATTCAACATTTTTATATAATTTTATGAATATAACAGATGCAAAAGTAAATGTGGAGACAAAAGAAAAATACCAAGTCACATATTAACACAGATGAGACAGAAAAACAATCACTTATTTCATTCCAAGAAATCAAAATAATCGTTCTCTTTACAAAAATCCCTGAGGGAGTTTAGACCAAAGTCAAACTTAGATGTCCCCGATGAAAACCATACAAAAGGACTTCTGACAGAAATTAAAAATTTGAACTTTAAAAGCTGGATCAACTTGCCACAGATTGCTGCCCACTCGACTCTGCACAATATCCTTTATCAATCATGAAATTTAATTCATAAACAGACAAGTCTACATAGACTATCAAAGATAGATCAACACCTCTGAAAACAAGTGTCTGAATGATGTAATTCAACTTTGAATCTTACTGTCTACAATAGGACTCCGCTGTCGTAAAAGAGAATTATGCTTTTAATGAATTGAAGAATGAATGAAAACTGAACTATCTCAATAAAACCAAAGAGAAAACCTTAGTATGCTTTCTCCTTCTATTCTCCACTAGTTCTTCCTTCTCATTTTGCCTTTAAGCATTCCAAATTAGTTGAAGTAGTTCAACTACCTCTTTTAGTTAAGTTAACTAAAACTCAACTAACTTTTAATTTAGGGGAAGAATTAATATAATAATAATAAGGGTCTTTAATAAATAATAACTAGTAGGTGGGACCCCTTGTGATTCCCTTTAGTTTCTTAAAACAAATAAACATAACTAGTCAATCAATCAAACACATCCCTCCTTTTGGATCCCATCATCATTCTCATAATTTGAAAATTAAATATCAATGATATTTTAAACCATATCCAAACATATAACATCCAGAATATCCAAAAATAGTATGCTGTCCAAAAACTTCAGTAGTCAACTGTTCTCAACAATCAATAATAAAATATACTCAAAAACCATATTTTCCACTTTCATAGGCAATTTTCCCTTTGTTGTTGCTGTCTCCCTTTGACTTTCCTGAATTAGCTTTAGGTTGTGTGGAGCCTTTAGGCTTGATCTCACTGATGACATGAGAAAAATCATCTCTCAAGTGCATGTAGGATGAAACGGATTTGGCTAAATCACTTAAGGGAGAGGAAGGGGCAACAACAACTTTTCCTTTATCATCTGCGTGGTGGGCTTCGGTTTTGAGTCTTTTTCTTGCATGGGAAGACTGTACAGGTGAGTGTGCAGGGGAAATTCAGACATTTGGGTTAACTGATGGAGGAGGTGCAGGTAGGGACAAATTAGGCCACCACGATGTTGGGAGACTACTGGGTGAACAATTTCCTGCCATCCATCATTCTAAGGAACTTCTGGTTGCAATGAAACATGAGGGGGGACAAGGATACCAGGGATATGCTAGGGTTGGAAGGGAGGCCTTTCTGTCCTAGGTTGGACTACCCCTTGTCCAATCCAATTGAAAAATCCAACTTGGAAGAGTTGGTTTAACTCTTGTGGATCTGCATCAAAATGTATCGAGAATCTTGGCCTTCTAGGCCCTCTGTTCCAATTCCCCCTGCCCCTGTTACTTCGGACATGACTTCCTCTGATGAAGAAGCTCATCCTATATGAAATGTTTATTAGCAACTAGTTTCTTAAACAAACCATACATGACATCTCTTTAATATAAAACAAAGTTTGTCTCAACAATCACATTAGACCCATGCAATCCAATCCATAAAATTCATTTAATATTTTTCAATGAGAAGGGGGTGAATAAGGATTCTGGGATATCTAAGGGGGTTGTATTGAGCGGAAAAGTGATAAAATGAAAGGGAGTAAGAACATGATTACTGCTCAAAAAATCATTAAACAATCAATTGTGTTACAATAACAAAATCATATCAACTGTGACCCATCTTTGTGTCATCCTTTAATTGTTGTAATACAAAATTTCCATTTAATTTTAATTTAATTTTAAGAACAGGGCATGCAAAGTGAATATGGGATTGTGAGGGGATTCGTAATGAGCGAAAATGTGAGAGAATGACATGGAATTTAATGGATACTGTTCGTAAAACAAATTAAATAATCAATAATTATAACTCTGTATTAAAATCAATCCAAAAAGCACCAACATTCATTGTTTCTCAATTGTATACCAAACTGCTTGCTGTTCCAATAATCAAATTTCTTGGAATTCCTTAATTCATAATAGTCTGTGCAATCATAATTTATAAACAAAACAACCTTTCCTTTTAACAATCCTGTTTAACAAAGCGCTGATCCCTTTTTTTTTTTTTTTTTTCTTTTAAAAATAATCATAAAAATGCACAACAATATGCTCGACATCTATCACCAATACTCCATAATGCATCATGATAACAATCAACATCCACTGTTTACCATTTAACAATCAGGCCTAATTAAAATATACACAGGTCTCTTTTCAAACATGAACATACTTCAAAATATGCCCGATTATACACAGTCTTCTTCATATAAATCGACAAGATCTTGCAATGAAACAATAGTCAACCAAAACAAAAAACCCAAGCCTTATCACTGTGGATATAACTTCCTTATAAAACATTTGGTAGTCTCTGCGATGTTCCAATATAATACATGAAGCGAACATAACCAACTACACACAGGCATTCATTTTTTTAAACTGGCCAGAACCCTGATCGGGCTTAGCAAAACCACACAGGTGTTTCCATTTGCAATCAAGATCATGCTGGTGAAAACACAGTGAGAGAAACCATAACAAATAGGAAGACAACCCTCGATGGTGTGCAAGTGCCCATTTCATTCTTATTCAAACAATTGAACCATACAAGGACAAGACAAAGACTTGACGATAGAGCATGTTTTTTTTTAAAGACCTCCATAAACATTTCACTGATACCCAATACTAGACATCCCCAGAAAGTTCCCGAGGTGAGAAAAGACAATGGAGTCTACATCAGGATCTATCAAAATTCAAATGCAGCGAAGCAACAAGAGCTCGTTCATCCTTAAACATCAACACAAAGAGCTGAAGGTCTTCCGAGGCTTATCAACCACAGACAAAAATACCTTTTGAAAAAGACACAGCAGTGAGCTACACGATCTTACTTATTACTCCAAGTCTGTGCAACATAACCAATAGTTAACCACCGAGGAGAGAAAGACAGGTAGCGAAAAATAACCAGTTCACATGGTGCGTTTAACACTTGCAGATGGGAGACAAGGATTAATTTAACAATGGAAGGTATAAAAAAAACACAGTGATATAACATCTCTATCCAATACTTAAAAGCCAGACAACTTGACAACAACACCAGTGAGGACACACTCATCCTTTTAACAGACTGCTCAGATACAACTTGTAGCAATCCACAACCATACATGCATGTATTAACGTTAGGGCCAACCAAGACTAGATCTTGGGATACTTCGGTGAAAAGACAGTAAGAATGGGCCAACGACCACGAATCAGGGTTTGAAGAAATAACACAACAACTATTGGCAATTCCTCTGCGACTGCGTAAGGGTTACCACCATGATTATGAGGGAACAAAATAATTGATAGTAATACACATAAAAAAACCATCCATCATCAACGCAGAGCCATATTGTACCACTGTTCACTTATTATTTCACAGAGACCTCTCATGATACTAAACTAACCGAGCAACAACATATGCGCAACTTAAAATTCTCATTTCTTTGCTTGCAATCATAAACATTTTATAGTCATCATAGAGAGCTATAACACACATCTACATAGTCGAAATTCTCAAGAACACACATAATCCAAGCATCACTGAGCCATCATTTATTCATACAACAGAGAATACCTCATGTATGGAGAGAAAAATAATCATACCTATGGAAAAACGCTTAAATGACGAGTTGGCCGAGACTTCTTTCTTCCAAGAGCCTGAAAATGCAGAGCTTCATAGCCAATAGAGCGGAAAAATGCAAGAATGGAACAAGGCTAGGGTGACAGGTGATAGGGGAAGTATGGAGTGCCATGTAGTAAATGCAAGTCACTTTCATCACCTGGCCTATTCAATTTGAAGTACGAGACAACCCAATAAGCATCACATTCACCAAAAATTAACCCATATAACCAATGCGTATACAATGCCAAACCATCGTGAATTCTGTGACGATATCCATTGCATAGTGCGCCACCCAATATCATTTAAATGTTAACCCTTGCCATAAATCCATGCCATAATACATATTAAAATGCTATATGTGCCCCATTCAAATCTAATGAAATTCACATAGTCCACTAACCAACAATAGCATAATAGTTAGGACTAACACTGATATCCTTTAACTTTTCCATTTGAACTTGTATATAGTCCTTTATCATAGCTCAAACATATAAATTCTTTCCCTTTGTTACCTTTTAAAGTTTTTTCATAGGTTTTTTTCTTTGTTTTGATCTTGCTACCATTAAAATATCTCTTGCATATATGTGGCTAGGTAATCGATCACAAGGATTAGTGACAAGGTTAAATCATAACAACTATAAATAACATGCTCCTCATAACCATAAAACTGTTTTGTATCGCAAAAATCATTCCACAAAATGCATCATCCACCTATTATCATGTCAAATGAAACCAAGACTGCATCATCAAAAAATGTAAGACTGTGTAGGCATCATCAAAATAGCAACAAAACATGTATAATATGTCTATCCTTGCGCCTCTAGTCTATAAGGGGGTCCCACCTACTATTATTATATTAATTAGCATAGTTAAATAATAGGGCTTTAGCAATACTTTGTGTGCAAAATTCATCTTTTTGATTTTAATCGTCAAAAATGGAGTGTACCTTTCTAGTTGCCTTCTCTCTCGAACCGATCTCCTCAATACTGGACTATGAGGATCTTCTTCTTCTTCTGATTCCTGTTCTTTTGTAGAGTCCGATTCATCATCCTTTAAATCAAAATCTATTTTCTCCAGTTCTTCCTTACTTGGTAGGACATCCTATTTGAAAACATCTTTTATTTCTCTAAATACCACATCTCGACTATACACAACCTTCTTAGTTTCTGGGTTCCAAAGATTATAACCTTTAAGACCATCTTTATACCCAATAAATATACACTTTTCATCCTTCTTATCTAGCTTACTCCCGTTTTCCTTTGGAACATGAACATAGGCCTTAGAACCAAATACCTTGAGATGTGTGAGAGAATGTTTCTTACCAGTCCATACCTCTTCGTGAATCTTGTCATCCAATGTTGACGAGGGTGATCAGTTGACCAGGTAACATGCATTACCCACTGCCTTTGCCCGAAATTCTTGCCCTAACCTGACACCACTGAGCATGCACCTTGCTTTTTCCATCAATGTCCTATTCATCCTTTCTGCAACTCCATTCTGCTGAGGTGTATATGGAGTAGTCTTCTACCTTGCTATACCACACTTATTACATAATTATTCAAATTCATTCCCGCAGAACTATCCACCATTATCAATCTTCAACACCTTAATTCTTTTCTCTGTTTGATTCTCAACAAGAGCCTTAAACTCTTTAACTTGTCAAAGACTTCAGATTTCTTCTTGAGGAAATATATCCAAATATTCCTTGAGAATTCATCTATAAATGAGACATAGTACACAAATTTTCCCAATGATGAAACTGACACAGGTCCAAACACATCACTGTGAACTAGCTGTAAAATCCCTTTCCCTCGTTGCACCAGAGGGGAATCTTACCCGATTTTGCTTCCCATATACACAATGTTCACAAAAATCAAAATCCAGAGAGCAGTTAGACATACCTTCAACCATACCTTTACCGTGTAGTAGTCAAAGACCCTTCTCTTCGATATGCCCCAGTCTTTGATGCTATAGCATAACATTTTCTCTAGAGACTGTAGGAGTTCTTTCTTCTTCAACTCCAATACCAGGAACAATGGAACTATTACACCCATCACTAATAGTTCTTCCTTGCAGCTTATATAGAGTTCCAAACCGAACTCCCTTCAACAACACCATTTCTCCTCGAACCATCCTGTAGGTTTCCCTTTCAAATATTGTTTTTACCCCTGCATCGTCCATTTTTCTTACAAAAATCAAATTTCTGGCCAATCCTAGGATGTGCAGAAGACCAGGTAGTGTTCTAATCCTTCCATCTATGAGCATCAACTTGACTTTTCCTCGTCCTATGATTCTAGTTGCCGATCATCACCCAGGAAAACATTACCTCCATCATACCTTTCATATTCAGAAAACCACTCCCTGTGGGGAGTCATATGAAAGGATGCACCTGAGTCAACCAACCATGCCTCATGATCTGCATCTGTGCTTGAAGAAGCCAAGTACACATCCCCTCCTTCTTCCTTGGAGGTATTTTCTTCTGTAGAAGGAGCTTCTTCAGATCCCTTCTTTTTCTCAACTTTGGATCTACACTGCTTCTTGTAGTGCTCTTATTTTCCACATCTCCAGCATACTTTACAAACTTTTTAGGAGATTTATATCTACCCTTAGACTTAGATCTCCCACTTGAGGAATTATATCCATTTCTTTCCTGGGAGCGTCCTCTTGCAAATAATGCATCTGTGCTCTGTCCTTCCATGTTATTCCGTCTCATCTCCTTCGACAACAAGGATGAGATCACTTCATTAAACTTCAAGGCAGTTGTATTATTACCTATGGCCACAACCAGACTATCCACATATACTAACTAACTTACCACTGTATTGAAGGCGTTCAAATGCCCTACCACCGAGTCTCCATCTCCCATCCTTAGGTTATACATCTTCTTTCTTAGGAATAGTTTATTTACTAGGGACTTAGACTGATACAACTTCCCCAACTTATCCCATAAATCCTTGGTTGTATCTTCCTCTGATACATTCAGTAATACTGAATCTGAGAGACACAATCAGATTGTGCTCTCTGCCTTCTAATCCAAATTTTTCTAGTCATCTACTGAAGTTCCTGTAGGTGCAGTACCTAGATCTACTGCGATCCACTGATCTCTGTCCACCAACAGATATTCCATATTGAGGTTCCAAAACTCAAACATTTTCCCATTAAACTTCCTGATCTCCATTTTCGAACTGCTCCCCATTTATCTTCACTTGAAAAATCAATATCGCAGATTTCCCACTAAAACAAGGCTTATTGTTGGCATAGGGGAAGACCTGAGGTTCATCTCTAACGATGCACCAACAATCCCTAACTACTAACCCTTTTGACAACACCTGCGAAGCAGATGCAGTATCACCCGAAGTAGTAATAGGGGGTTGTAGGACACAAGTGTCTACAACTAGAGGAAATGCAAAGTGGACCCAGAACAATAACACACAACAATCTAGTTATTCTCTACCACTCTTGAGCTTACCTCGCAAGTTATATCTCGGATCTAACACAATAATGCAATAAAAACACAACAAATGACAAAGAACACAACATCAATCACACATAACAACAAGATATACGTGGTTCACCCTCTCCCTAGGGCTATGTCCATAGAACTATGTTTATTGATATATTAAGATGGAAACATACAGTTCTATCCGCGCACTTGGCTTGCATATATATCTCTCTTTCTCTCTTCTCTATCTCCCCTCCATGCGCACCCAGTTGCAGGGTTGATATTCACACCCAGCTGAAGATCTTACAATACATAATTCTCTCACACACAACTCTTCTCTCAGCTTGCTACACAATAATATCAACAACAATGATCATCCTCGAGCGAACCCCACCTGACCTTTATTTATACATTACAATGACTCTCAGACAACCTTAGGCCGAAACCTAGGTGTCAAAACCCTAAATGCCAAAACCCTGTGGTGGACTTCAAATTCCTGAGTCAGAGCTTCAATAGTCTTATTAATAAAATGTGTACCTTGATCGCTCATAAGGGTCTTTGGGCATCCAAATCTGGTTATGATGTCATCGAATATAAATCACGCAACTGTAGTTGCACTACAGTCCTTAACTACTCTTGCTTCTACCCATCTGGTCAAATACTCTGTCCCAATGATGATGTATCGAGCTCCTGTGCGCTTCCCTGGGGGATTGATAGGTCCCACAAAATCGATGGCCCATTTCTCAAATGCTTGTAAAGTTAGCTGAGGGGCTAAAGGAATTTCATCTCTTCTGGAAGGCTTCCCTACCCTCTGGCATACATCACAGGCTTTATAGTATTCCTTAGCATCCTGATGTAAAGTATGCCACTAGAGGCCAGTTCTAAGAACCTTCTGCGTTGTTTCTTTCCCTACATAATGTCCTCCTACAATGCCTTCATGTGCTTCTATGAGGATCAATGGTATTTTTTCCTCCATAACACATCTCCTCAAGATCTCATTAGGTCCCATATTGTATAGCTGCCCAACTATAAGTGAAAAATATGCAGCGCGAACTACCAGTTGTTTCTTCTGGATAATTAAATATTCACTAGATTCATGTAGACATGAACTAGACTATCTCTGTGAAGTGATCATCAACTCTTTTAATGGCTAACAACTATACATCTGGTAGTGTATCCTCCAAGTTAGTAGGTTCATCTCCATGTTCTAACCTAGACAAGTGGTCAGGTCCTTATTCATTCTCCCTGACTTGACTAAAATTTCAAAATCATATTCCTGGAATAACAACATCCATCTGCATATTCTTCCCACCAACAATAGCTTGTTGAATAAGTATTTGAATGCAGAGTGATCGATGAACATCTTGAAATGTCCCCCCAACAAGTAATGTCTAAATTTCTGCAGCACATACACCATGGCTAAACCTTCTCTTTTAGTGTTAGTGTAATTTATCTCAGTTGTGGACAACTTCTCACTAGCAAAGGCTAACAGGTGATCAATATCTCCTGCTCCTGGTTGTTCTATAACCACTCCTAATGCAATGGACGAGGCATCAACATGAACATGGAATTCCTTACTCCAGTTTGGGAAAACCAAGATAGGCACAGTAACCATTTTCTATTTTAGTGTGTTGAAGCTCTGCTGGCATTCTTCTGTCCATTGAAACTGACGATCTTTCTTTAACAACTTTTCCATGGGTGTTGTTATCTATGCATAGCTTTTGATAAAATTTCGGTAGTATCCAGTATGTCCCAGTGTAGTGCGCAGCTGTGTAACCAAAGTAGGGGGAGGTATATCAACAATGATGACGATCTTGGAAAAATCCACCAACAACCCCTGCTTACATACAATGTGGCCCAACAATACTCCAAAAGGTGACAAGAAAATGCACTTTTTCAGGTTCATAGCAATATGACATTGCCTGCACTTATCCAACATTAGTCTCAAGCATTCAATGTGATCTTTCAATAAGCTAAAAACAGTCCAATCATCAAAACATGCTTCTAAAAATTTATGTAAAAATTCCTTGAATGCTTCGACCACCACCCTGGAAAAGATGGCTGGTGCATTCTTCAGTCTGAAGGGCATCACTTTGTACTGGAAAGAACCCCATTCTATTGCAAATGTGGTCTTATGTCAGTCTTCCTTGACAATCCTGATCCGGTGATACCTTGAAAAATCCATATGTGAAGGAGTAAACTTCCTGTCCTCCTGCATTATCTAACACTTCATCAGTGAACGATGTAGGAAAGGGATCATGTAAACATGCATCATTCAGTTTCCTCAAGTCTACACAGATTCTGATCTCTCTTGACTTCTTGTCTTGGACCACCATAGGGCAGATCCATTCTGATTCCTCAACAAGTTCTATGATTCCTGCTTCCAACATTATGTCTAGTTCAATCCTAACTTTCTGTTTGTATTTAGGATTCAGTCTATAATTAGGTCTCTGCTTGAATGATCTTACATTTGGTCTCAGGGGAATCTTCATTTCTCCCATGGGCCCTTTAATACCCTTGATATTTGTGAACTTGGTTGGAAACAAGTCCTGATATTCATGTAGTAATTCTGTGATCTTATCAATGGTGGCATCATCCCACTAATCTCCAACGTTTTCCAGTTTAAGTGCTTGCTCCATTCCAATGTTAACTTTCTTGATTTTGATGGGCTGCCCAATAAAAGGTAATTCAACCCCAAACCCTTCTATGTCTCTCCGTCCTTCAATTTATGCGATGTTCACGTTCCTAGGATCATCATCTTCATCAACATTTATATTGTAACAACCTTGTAATTTCTGAAGAGGTGCAGTCCATTCATCCTCTTCTTGCTCCAAAGGAAGGTTAGGTACTTCCTTAAATACTTTCTGCCTTATAAATTGCAAAGTGTGATCTACTGTAGGATACTGACTTTCAAATAAAAATGTACTTATGAAGTTCTGAGTCATACCGTACCAATATGAAGTGGTGAGGCACAATTCTGCTTGTAGATACCAATTGATAGGCATTGTATCCAAAGTGTTAATGAACTTATGCACCCAATGTTCTTGAGGATACTGCTCCAGGCTTCCTCACAGCTTCGCACATGGTCTTTCAGACAACTCTGACCTGTATACCAAACTTCGCACCCTTCGATTTGGTCTGAAAAGTGCATTGTCATCAAAGTGTGACATTGCACCCACTCTGTGATGTTCTTATTATGTGTTCCCCACCATCTCACTGGAGTTACTTTCAAGGCTTCATCCAGTGCCAAAAACCTTTGTTGTGCTAGTATAATTTCTTCAAATTCCAGTAAAAAAGTTTTTAAATGATTCAAACCATCAAATGTGGGTAGGTTATTTACTTCTGTGCCAATCCAATGAACTTCCCTGGTCAATCTGGCACACCTCCATGCATAAGCTTCATACATATTGTTCTACCAATTCTCCAGTGCTTCTTCTGAATATGATGATCATGCGTTTTCACTCTGCCAGCTCAAATTCCCGTCTGCTGTAGGATTAATGTAATCTTGTTGTCTGGCTGTCAATTTGTAAATATTTTCTAGTTGATATGCACGGTCTTCTTCTCTTATGGGCTCTATGTATCTGTGACCTTCGTCAGGGTCCAAAGGTGAAATGACCCTAAGTCCATTACCCTCGAATTTCATTCTCCTCTTCTTTAGATCAACAACAGTTGAATTGTTGAAGGCCCAATAACTACCCAACAACGCAGGATAAGGACAACTCTCATCCACAATCTCAATGACTTCAAAGTCTACAAATGTCCTGCCCCGTCGATGTCCACAAGGACATGCTCCAGTCTTCCAAAAGGGCTCACCGCCTACTGATTAGCCATTCTGAGCCTAATATGAGAGTAAATTATCTTTGTTTTCCCCATCTATGCCCAGGTCTGCTTCGTCATCACATTGACTTCTGATCCCAAATTGAGGACCACATAATCTATATCATAGTATCCAATTTGGACATTAAGGTGCAACTCCTTATTTTTCCTCCTCTTCCTTGATACTTGGTTCACAAACCTACTCAGCATAGGGTCCACTCTTCCTATTTCATACTATATTATGAGGTGTTGTAGTTCTTGTACAATTCTTTCATATTTAATTAAGTCATAAATGTATACAAGGAACCACAAGCTTGATGACCTCTTTTCCTTCTCTAGGTGATGCAGATTGATCGAATGCCAGAGGCATTCCACATTCTTTCACTTCTGGTTGTGGCTTCGAGGAAGAAGCCCTTTCTCCTCCAAATTCTCTTCTAGCCTCCTCAAATGTCTGCTTCTCCTTCCTTGGATCGAACAATGGTGTCTTCTCTGCAGCTCTTCTGACCCCCGATCCCTTTGTAGTTTTTTCTGGAGTCACCCTGTCTTCTCCTGTAGAAGTGCCTACTCTCATGATAACAATGACTTTAGGATCCTCTCCATGAGGTTCAGCTGATATTAATTGAACTTGCTGGTTTCCACCCCGTCTTTCCTGAAGTTTAGCCAGCAATGTTGGGCAATCTTCAATGACACGTTCAAATGAGTTGCAGTAGCTGCAAGTGGTACAAGTGTTCTGACAATCCCTTGCCAAATGACCTGACTGGGCGCAGTTATAACAAATGATCTAACATTGACCTCGACCCATGCCTCTACCTCATCCTCTTCCTCTGAATCCACCGCGAGGGTTGAAGTTTCCTCTTCTCGGGGAATTAAACTGCGCAACGTTTCCTTCTTGATGTACTTCTCCTTGAATTCTATATGTGTCCCTTGACCTTTCATGTATGAGGTCATATGCCCTACAATCCTTCTCATCATGCCCCACAGACTTGCAGAATGTGCAATATAGATTTGCGGGGGTCTGGACATATTTTTCATACAGTAACATTCACCAGGGCGATGTCTATTTCTACATACCTCGCACCAGGGTAGAGTGACCTGCTTCAATGGGTTCGGAGCTCCAGAGGCCAAGTAATCATTAAATAGGGGATAATGATCCTTATCATGGCCCTCTGATTTACATCTGATACACCATATGTCTTCTCTCTTATCTTTCCCTTTTTCTTTCTTCATATCTTTGACCTGCAGAGATAAGCTAGTTAGCTGACTCAAAATTTGACTCATACCTGAGCTGGATTCTCCCATCGGGGATGATTCTAATTTCATGGCAATCTTCAGTGCCTTGGCCTGCAAAGTGATCTTCTGTTGCATAAGAGGGACTCTAATGTGTGGCAAGTGGGAAATAATGAACCATTCTTTATTCTGTTCGTTTGGGATCTGAAAACTCAAATGGCCTGTCAAGGTCTTAAACCTCTGATCAAACTCCCAAACAAGTTCAACTACTCTCTACTTGATCTCTTCCAGTTCTGTAATACACTG
>JZKD02S2281523.1:163023-175654 GCA_000966675.3 Picea glauca | reverse complement strand
GCACCGAAAATATGTCTATTCAAAACCATTTTAACGAGTGTGATAAAGACAAGATCACTTGGCCATTTTTTCATTTTTAAGGAGTCTGAAAAAAGATTAACTATTGACTCCATCATGAATGTTCTTCTGGACCATTTTAACGAGTGTGAAAAAATAAGGTCACTCGACGATCTTTTCAATTTTAGGGAGTCTGAAAAGAGCTTAACTATGGACTCCATGGGGGTTCCTTTTTCGTAAATTTAGTCCCTCAGGCCCGAAAAAGGGGTAAAATTATACTTGAGGGTACTCTTCTAGAGAACTGAAGTTCCTTATAGTATACCTTTGTTCGTACAGTTGACCGTACGAACCGAAAAAGGGGTAAACTATCGTCGGACAAACGTGACTTCAAATTTTAGTTTAACGAGCGTGAAAGGCCACAAGATTGCTCAACAATATTTTCATGTTTAGAGGGTCTGAAAAGGGCTTAAAAGAAGACTCGTTATGTTTTTTGTGAGTCTCGGGGGTGAGTTCAAGAGTGAAAAGGAATCATGCAAATGAGGCTCAAACTCATAATTAGGAAAAATAACAAGGACTCCTGAGCCTACATTCATTAGTGACAACATGGACACCATAATGCAACCAGGATCTACCTAAGGTATCCATGTTCCGAAAAGCTCTACCACCAAATCGCGACACTTCTAGAGTAGAAATGATGGTTCTGTGTCGCAACCTGATGGGATCGATCCTATGGCAAAGGGATAAAGACAACGAGATACAAAAGTCAGGGTGGAAACCTAACCTACATGCTCAAATTGATCATCTGAGAATTTTCCACGGACCGTCAAAAGTTACCCAAAACTCCAAAAAAATGTCCTGATACCGATCATACCCTTCCAATGCAACTACCAAATCACTCTAAATGGTTTTTGGTTTAAAGAAAATGATAAGGGGGGGAAAAAAGTGACAAAAAGAGGCCAAAAAGTCTATAAATAGAAGCTGGCAGCTCATTATCACCATTGTTGATTTGGAAATTGACTCTGGAGCAAAAAAACCCCTTTGATAAAAGTGGTGATTCCGGGAGCTACAGTGGATGAAACGACCATCTGTCTGGACCAAGTAAGTATAAACTCTCTCCTCTTGCAATTTAAATCTTTATTTATGCTTTGGGTTTCAAGTTTTGGGGGGGCGTCGACCTTCAAAAGGTCAGCCCTAGGTCCACGTGGGATGTCTTATGACAGGCCGCATGTACATTCGGGCAGAGTAAAAACTACATGCGTGTACACACGACTGTCAACATTATAGCCTGCATGGACCCCGTTATTGAATGAAAAAATTTAAGAAAACAAGGGTTAACCCTCCCGAACTTGGTGTTTTGCAGGATGTATGTTCACTAGAGGGAAAGAGAGCATGAGGAGGTTAGTGAGTTGGTCAGGGAATACCCCAATGATGTGGTTGCCTTAATGCAATGTGGGCTGCTCAAGTTCTTCTTATGTTCTTTTATGCGGGCAAAACCTAGGCTACTGAATGCCTTGGTTGATTATTGGCATCCTGATGCAGAGGCCTTTATGTTAGAGGGGCAGTCACTGGTGCTTACGACAGAGGACATATATTTTTTGACTGGCCTCTCCAGGAGAGGGGAACCAGTCAACTTCCAGACATTTCCTTTGGGGCCTCATAACATATCAGAATTGATAGGACTTTATTGTGAGGCTGGTACATACCGATCGAGCTCACAGGTGCTCATAAGCAAGATCATTGACTTATTGCTACAGGCGATTGTGTTTCTTATTGGGCAGATAACTGGTTCTGCGGCTCTACATCAGGCGTTTCGTGCACAGATGAACTGTGCAGTCCAGTGCTTAAATGCACCAATATTTGACTGGATCACTACCTTGCTAGATTGTATGAAGAGGCAGCTGATAGATTGTCGGTCGCGGACGCAGAGGAACTTCAGGTTCGGAATGATTCTATGCTCTTTCTTCTTTGAAAGAGTTCTGAGTTTCATTCCTCGAGTGGTGGTATGAGGACATCAGGCCTCTCTTCCTACGGTTTGCATATGGGCAATTTTACTGCCACGACAGGGTTGTGGAAGGACCAATAAGTCATTTGATGATGATTTATTCGCTTGGTTGTCACAACAGATCCCAGTCATAGAGGATTACCCTTATGCTGGGATTGATTTCTCGAGAGATCCTAAGATACCAGTATCTCCTGGTGAGGAGTGAGGAGAGATGGGTAAGTTTGCATCGTTGTTTTTTTTCTTTTGTGAAACATATGTAATTTTATGTTGTTGTTTTTTTTATATATCATTTTTTTTATACCAGTGTATTTGAAGGATATGTGTCTATTGTGTGCAGATGTGGGACCGGTGCGACCTGTTGATTATGTGAGGAAGAGGCATTGTCCTTGGCCAGGGGCCGCACTTGCCGCTGCAGGGGGACTAGCAGCAGCAGGAGAGCTTCCAGTCGGGGAGGCTGAGAGAGTGTTGAGATGAGTCGAGCGAAACTTTACCTCGCTCACCCGCACAGTCCCTATGGAAGAGATTGAGGATCTGCCACCATCTAAGCAACCTCATGTAATGGGGGCACCACAAACGTGGGTCCAATTGTTTTGGTGTTTGGAAAATGTTGTTGATCAGTACAACAAGGCCCATAGGCCTTGACCTTAGTTAGTCTAGAATTTTCACGTGCCGAGAGCACTACTTGTATATATTTTTTGAGGGCATAAGCCCCATGACTCGTTACTGGTCATACTTTTGAGGCGCTTGCGTCCACCTATGTACTCTGATGGTTATGATATTATATATGGATTTTTATGTCTTTTTGTGTCTTATGGATCATATTTGCCTTTAAAAATGTATTTACATGTTTATGTGTATATCCTTTCATATGTGTGTGAGATTCCAATCTAAAATTTGATTAGCTAGAGTATCTGTAATTTGGTTTAATCTCCTAGGAACATGAAAATATGTAATATAATCAAAGCTTCGTTCTAAGAGACATACCCTAAGGAATCGTCAGTGTAAAGTCAGATCATGAACACAGTAGACTCTATTTAACTGAGACACAACCAGCTGAGCATCTAAATAGACCTGAAGATGAGAGATTCCAAATGACAGGGCGCCACGAAGAAAATCAATAACTGCATTGTACTTGACGACATTGTTTGTGGTGTCACCTAAGCATATACCTCCGGAAGATAATAACTGGCCTCAAGGTGTAAAAATTACCCAAGCTGTGGAGGCAAGCCTCCGAGTGTTCCAGCTAGCACCGTCTGCGTACCCAATGAACACCTCAGATTCACTTGAAATCTGCCACAGTGACGAAAGACAACATAAAAAATGACACGTCCATAATACTAAAAGAAACTAGAAAGTAATAATACAAAGACTATACATATGTTACAAAAAGTTACCCATGGTGACCTACCTATGAGTGATACTTCTTGAGGTAGAGCCCATTTCTAGGCTCTACCAAAGCATTTCCCTTAAAGTCAACCAGATGATAAGAACCCTTTTTTAGAACCTCTTTTATGATGAAAGGTCCAAACCACATAGGTTTGAATTTTCCTGCCCCTAGGGGGTCCTTATCTTGGTCATAGACTAGGACAAGGTCGCCTTCAGAGAAAATCTGAGGATGAACGGACTGATCATACTGACACTTGACTTTATTTTTGTGAGCCTCGTTGGCCAGGGCCACATCACGACGCTGCTCAAGGTATAATAACTGCTCTTTAAGTGGAGAAGTGTCTGGAAATAATTGTACTGCCAACTTTAGGGACATGATCTAACATTTGATAGGAAAGACTGCTTCTAACCTGTAAACGAGTTGAAAAGGTGAGAAACTGGTTGTAGTCTTAATAGACGTTCAGTAAGCCCATAATGCTAAGTATAACATCAAATGCCAATTTGACTTGCCTGAGTTGATCGTTCGTTGTAGGATGGTCTTAATAGATTTATTTACAGCTTCCACCTGACCATTTGCTTGGGGGTAGTAGGGTGACGAATGTTCTTGCCGCAACCCAAGCTTTGATGTTAACTTGGTCATCATCTGGTTATGAAAGTGACTGCCATGGTCAGTGNAAAACAAGGGTTAACCCTCCCGAACTTGGTGTTTTGCAGGATGTATGTTCACTAGAGGGAAAGAGAGCATGAGGAGGTTAGTGAGTTGGTCAGGGAATACCCCAATGATGTGGTTGCCTTAATGCAATGTGGGCTGCTCAAGTTCTTCTTATGTTCTTTTATGCGGGCAAAACCTAGGCTACTGAATGCCTTGGTTGATTATTGGCATCCTGATGCAGAGGCCTTTATGTTAGAGGGGCAGTCACTGGTGCTTACGACAGAGGACATATATTTTTTGACTGGCCTCTCCAGGAGAGGGGAACCAGTCAACTTCCAGACATTTCCTTTGGGGCCTCATAACATATCAGAATTGATAGGACTTTATTGTGAGGCTGGTACATACCGATCGAGCTCACAGGTGCTCATAAGCAAGATCATTGACTTATCGTTGAAGGCGATTGTGTTGCTTATTGGGCAGATAACTGGTTCTGCGGCTATACATCAGGCGTCTCGTGCACAGATGAACTGTGCATTCCAGTGCTTCAATGCACCAATATTTGACTGGAGCACTACCTTGCTAGATTGTATGAAGAGGCAGCTGATAGATTGTCGGTCACGGACGCAGAGGAACTTCAGGTTCGGAATGATTCTATGCTCTTTCTTATTTGAAAGAGTTCTGAGTTTCATTCCTCGAGTGGTGGTATGAGGACATCAGGCCTCTCTTCCTACGATTTGCAGATGGGCAATTTTACAGCCACGACAGGGTTGTGGAAGGACCAATAAGTCATTTGATGATGATTTATTCGCTTGGTTGTCACAACAGATCCCAGTCATAGAGGATTACCCTTATGCTGGGATTGATTTCTCGAGAGATCCTGAGATACCAGTACCTCCTGGTGAGGAGTGAGGAGAGATGGGTAATTTTGCATCGTTGTTTTTTTTCTTTTATGAAACATATGTAATTTTATGTTGTTGTTTTTTTTATATATCATTTTTTTTATACCAGAGTATTTGACGGATATGTGTCTATTGTGTGCAGATGTGGGACCAGTGCGACCTGTTGATTATGTGAGGAAGAGGCGTTGTCCTTGGCCAGGGGCCGCACTTGCCGCTGCAGGGGGACTAATAGCAGCAGGAGAGCTTCCAGTCGGGGAGGCTGAGAGGGTGTTGAGATGAGTCGAGCGAAACTTTACCTCGCTCACCCGCACAGTCCCTATGGAAGAGATTGAGGATCTGCCACCATCTAAGCAGCCTCATGTAATGGGGGCACCATGAACGTGGGTCCAATTGTTTCGGTGTTTGGCAAATGCTGTTGATCAGTACAACAGGGCCCATAGGCCTTGACCTTAGTTAGTCTAGACTTTTCACGTGCTGAGAGCACTACTTGTATATATTTTTTGAGGGCATAAGCCCCATGACTCGTTACTGGTCATACTTTTGAGGCGCTTGCGTCCACCTATGTACTCTGATGGTTATGATATTATATATGGATTTTTATGTCTTTTTGTGTCTTATGGATCATATTTGCCTTTAAAAATGTATTTACATGTTTATGTGTATATCGTTTCATATGTGTGTGAGATGCCAATCTAAAATTTGATTAGCTAGAGTATCTGTAATTTGGTTTAATCTCCTAGGAACATGAAAATATGTAATATAATCAAAGCTTCGTTCTAAGAGACATACCCTAAGGAATCGTCAGTGTAAATTCGGATCATGAACACGGTAGACTCTATTTAACTGAGACACAACTAGCTGAGCATCTAAATAGACCTGAAGATGAGAGATTCCAAATGACAGGGCGCCACGAAGCAAATCAATAACTGCATTGTACTTGATGACATTGTTTGTGGTGTCACCTAAGCATATACCTCCGGAAGATAATAACTGGCCTCAAGGTGTAAAAATTACCCAAGCTATGGAGGCAAGCCTCCGAGTGTTCCAGCTAGCACCGTCTGCGTACCCAATGAACACCTCAGATTCACTTGACATCTGCCACAGTGACGAAAGACAACATAAAAAATGACACGTCCATAATACTAAAAGAAACTAGAAAGCAATAATACAAAGACTATACATATGTTACAAAAAGTTACCCATGGTGACCTACCTATGAGTGATACTTCTTGAGGTAGAGCCCATTTCTAGGCTCTACCAAAGCATTTCCCTTAAAGTCAACCAGATGATAAGAACCCTTTTTTAGAACCTCTTTTATGACGAAAGGTCCAAACCACATAGGTTTGAATTTTCCTGCCCCCAGGGGGTCCTTATCTTGGTCATAGACTAGGACAAGGTCGCCTTCAGAGAAAATCTGAGGATGAACGGACTGATCATACTGACACTTGACAATAATCGTAAGCCCATACGTTTGGCAATAATAGTACTATTAAGACTACTTCTAACCTGTAAACTACTTCTAATAGTACTATTAAGACTACTTCTAATCTGAGGATGAACGGACTTTTTGGCAATAATCGTACTATTAAGACTACTTCTAACCTGTAAACGAGTTGAAAAGGTGAGAAACTGGTTGTAGTCTTAATAGACGTTCGGTAAGCCCATAATGCTGAGTATAACATCAAATGCCAATTTGACTTGCCTGAGTTGATCGTTCGTTGTAGGATGGTCTTAATAGATTTATTTATAGATTCCACCTGACCATTTGCTTGGGGGTAGTAGGGTGACGAATGTTCTTGCCGCAACCCAAGCTTTGATGTTAACTTGGTCATCATCTGGTTATGAAAGTGACTGCCATGGTCAGTGAAAATCTCCCTCGGGACACCGAACCTTTCTATTATCTGATTGAATAAAAAGAGAGCCACAATCTCTCCATCATCTTTAAATGTTGACATAGCTTCGACCCACTTCGTGAAGTAGTATACGACTACAATGATAACGATGCCCCCTCGCTAAAGGAGGGTTGCATGTAGTGTAATCAATCCCCCACTTGGTGAAGGGACCAACTGTGATGACAGGAAACATGGGAGCGGGATGTGCCCTCATCTTTCAAGAGAAGATTTGGCACAGGTGGCACTTCTTGACCAATTTGATACAATCTTTGATTAGTGTCGGCCAGAAGTAACCTACTCATAAAATCTTTTGGGTTGTTGCCAACCCATAAAAATGACCACCACATGCTCTGGTATGGCAATCGTTAAGCATGATAACTTCTTCTTCGTGAGTGAGACATTGGTGCAGGATGCAGTCTACACCTCTTCGATACAACGTATCATCGAGTATGAGATAATTCTTAGCCTGATGGCATATACATCGACGCTCGTCATGAGAAGCAGAGGTAGGGCACTTAAAAGTATAGAGATAGATAAGTATATCTCTGTACCAGGGATCCGAAGTTGTGATAAAAAACATATCTCCTCTGATAGGCAAATTTTCGGGCACAACATCACCTGATTCAACATCACCGGAAGTTCCGAAATAAGTTCTGCAAAGACCAATGACTTTTTGGATTTTGCTAAAATGAAATCTAAGTCAAACTCCTGGAGGATGACTATCCATCTACTGATCTTTCCGCCTATTACCTATCATGTCAACATGTACTGGAATGGATTCACGATAGCAATGACGGTGGTCTTGCGAAACATAACATAATGAAGAAACCATTGAACAACATGGACTGTTGCCAACGCAAGTTTTTCGATATAAGAATAATTGAGTTCCATTCCTACGAGGCCTCGGCTCAGGTAATAAATCACATATTCTGAGAACAAGTCATCTTCCTGAACTAAGACCATGCCGATGGTTGACTCTGCTACAGCCAGATATAATAAGAAAACTTTGTTATAGTTAGGTGGCTGAAGTAGAGGGGCAGTTGTGAGGGCATGTTTCAATGCTTCGAAAGAGCATTGAGCGGCATCATCCCAATAAAAAGGAACGTCTTTCTTCAGTAAGCGCATAAATCCCTTTGTAATCTCAACATAGTTGGAGATGAAACGTCTTAAAAAATTTGCCTTGCCCTGTAGACTCTAAAGTTGAAGGGTTGTGCGCAGGGGAGGCAACTGAATTATTGCCTCAACCTTGAGAGGATCAACCATGATCCCTATTGTTGACAATATGAAACCTAATAAATGTCTTGATGTTACGCAAAAGCTGCACTTGTTTGGATTCAAGCGAATCTGGAAGTAGCAACAATGCTCAAAGATAAGTCAGAGGTGTGTGGGATGATATGTTCTCTTGTGAGATCGAGATACTAAATCATCTAAATAGGCCTCAACTATATGCTTGAGATCATGGAAAGCAAAAGACATGCCCCGCTGAAAGGTCGCTCCAACATTTTTGAGACCAAAGGGCATCTTACGATACGCGAATGTACCCCATGGACAAATGAATTTCGTTTTGTGCTGGTCTTCGGGTTTGATTTGTATTTGATTATAGCTCGAAAAACCATCCATGAAAGAGAAGGCCTTGCAACATGCACATTCATCTATTATTTGGTCGATGAATGGTGTGGGAAAATTATCTTTTGGACATGCCTTGTTCAAATCACGGAAGCCTGTACATACACGAATCGTGCCTTGTTTCTTATTGACCGAGACAGGATTTGACACCCATTGGGTCAAATGGATAGGATAGATAAAACCGAGTTTTAGTAGTTTCTCAACTTCAACCTTAATGGTTGTTGCTTTCCTGGGATTAACTAGACAAAGCTTCGGCCAAATAGGCTTGGCATCTGGATAAGTTGTGATTTCAGGTTCGACTATTTTTGGATCAGTGCTTAGCATTTCCTTGTAAGACTAGGAAAAAATGTCATAGAATTATTTAAATAGATCTGTGTAGATTTGAATCTCTCCGGGGGAGCAGTCAGCTTCGATGAAAACATTATCCATGATGCCAAGGGTTCTGGAGATATTGATCGGTATGGTTTCAACGATAGTTTCCATATTACCCTCAACATAGACCTTGTGTGTAGCTAGGGTATTAATAGGACAAGACCTATCTCTAGTCATAGTCAAGGTGAATTCTCTGGCTTCGATTCTGCTTAAATCTGGGAGGAAGTATGATCTGTGATGCAGATCATCCCAGGGTTTGTCCAGACTAGTCATTGCTTCAATTACTGCTTCGTTAGAGGGCAATACTAAGTCTAATGAATCAGTTTTAGCAAGAGAACCTTGAGCCCAAATAGGCTCTAGAAGCGGATCTAACTCTTGTGTGGGAGTTGGATCTATGTTGGTTGAAGCTTGCTAGACTAAAGAGTATGCCACTTCAGTTGCGGACAAGGGCATGGACATGCCCGGGTTCCCTGTCCCATCCATTGTGGCCGATGGGGAAGGAAGTATCCACAGATCGTTGAAGTAAGTCATGCGAAACGATGAAACTTGGAAAATCTAAACCTTATGGTGGTCAGATATGAAGTTGACATCGCCTTGAGGGGGCGGGTAATCAAAGGTACCCATCAAAGATGGGCACAAACCAACCCCTATGTTGACTACGCATGGTTGAGGATTATCAATCATCGGGACCGTGAACACCTCCAATGAAGGGCTAGGTCTGGAGAAAGACAATTGATCAATGGTCACAATCTGGTCCTCATGTGGAAACAACAAGACCCGGAAAACTGTAGCAACCACTGCTTGCATGGCATAAGTCCAACTCCTTTCTAACAAGAGATTGTAGTCGAGGGACGTGTCGACTACTTCTACCTCGACGCACATGGTCTTCCCTCTTAACTGAATGGGGAAAGAGGGAATGATACCATGTGGTCAGAACAAACGACCATCGAAAGTAGTGAGAAGAGTAGGTGACAGAGACAAAATAGGCTGGCCAATGGCCTTCCAACATGCCAATGACATAATGCATGTCGAGGCACCCTCATCAACCACCATGCAGAAGATATTCTAAGTAAAAATTTTCGTCGGGTGAGCCACTACTATCTGAAACGCTACGTGGTAAGGCAGACGAGGTTTTAAGTCAGTTGTATCCAGCATGATGGAACCCAGATTACAAGTCTCGATAGATCCTAAAGCAGTTAACAAGGCTTTCCTCTGGGAAGGGCAGCTTTGGAGGACCTCCATAGTGGACATCGCACAAGGGGTTTGAGACAAATCCTCCACCACAAAATAGTTTTGGGCAACCCTTGCATTTGAGTTGTGAGAAGCTTTTTTGAACGCACCTTTTGGGATGCATGTCATTGTTTTGCCCAAAGTCTTCTCAATCTATAGAGGACGAGATGGGAGTTTGAATTCTTTTCCCTTCTCAGAAGTGCTTGGTTTACTGTAGTCATGTGCTCTAGTCGATATAAAAGAATCACCCTTCATCATATACACATTCGTGGATACAGGATTGTTCGAAGACAGAGAGGGTCCTTGAGTGCCCCCTTCCGCGCTTGTAGAGGATTGGTTTAGGTTTTGCGCATGCTGAAATGGATTGGTTAACACGACAGGTTGTTGTTGTGTCACAAAATTTTGGGCCTCTGCAAGACGAGGACATTGGTGGGTTGGGTGGTCTTCCGCGCACAGGTTACACAGATACCTCACCTTCCGTTTCTCAGTGTTGTCCCCACCAGCATTATTAGTGGGTTTCTTATCCCTCTTACCCTTCTTTTGTTGTTTTTCCTTTCCTTCAGGCTGTTGGGTGGCTTTTGGATTTGTCGATTTCATTGTGTGTACATCCAATGTTTTAGTAGGGGGAGAAGACATAACAGTAGTTTGGCTAGTCGCTATGTGTTGTATAGACAATTGTTGCAATTGCTTTGTCAGTTGCTCAGCGGGATTTGTTTGTGTTGAACCAAAAATACCATTAGCATGTGGTCCAACTCTCTGTCTGGTTTTATCAAGTATTGAGCATGGTGCATCTGGCAAGATCTCGTATAATAAACCGGACTGAGAATAGATTAGCTCAAGTTGTTGAGCTCTCATGGTGGTGCCTTCTTCAAAAAATACTCCTGACGTCACGACGTCTTTGGATAAATGTGGGATCAAAGACTTAAGGAACCACTCAATCAGGAATGCTGGTGGGACTGACACCTTAATTAAACTCTTTCGGTGTCTCCATTCTTGGATGTGATCAGACATATCGTTCGCTTTTGTCTGTGCGAAATTGGCCAACAATTATGTGCCAGCATCGTATTTCATAGGTAATTGGAAATGGTTTAGGAAAGCCATTGCCAATTCGCCGAAGGAAGAGTATCTTGAGCGGTCGAGCTCAATGTACCATTTCGCGACACTCCCAATGAGAGTACGTTGAAACAATCGCAACTGTACAAAGTCGTCTTTCAACGAGTTAGATGAGCACCAAAGATGGAAAGTGGTCACATGATCTCCTGGATCTTCGTTAGGCTTGGCTTCAAACTTTGGTATGTCCGAAGGCAACTTTGTCGACATAGGGGGCCAATGCGGATCGTGACAGATGGGGTCATTCAACAACCTTATCAAGTCTGGCAAATGCAAGGTTTCTAGGAAAGGTATTTTGGGTTGTTGGTGATAACCTGAGAAAAAGGGACCTGGAGTTTGAATGGCACTAGGTTGCTAGGAAAATTTCGGCTGCTAGCTTGGGTTCTGGTAAAAACCATGGCCATGAACAATGTACAGATTCTGCGTGTGAGGAGACATCATCAGATGATTCCCAAAATAGGACCTAGATGGTTGGGCATGCATTACATTTGGAGGACTTTGGGAAGGGTTGCCCCATGCTGATCCTGTGGGGATAGGCATAGTACCTTGTCCGGGGTTCCATTGGTTGTGAAAAGAATTACCCCAGATCAACATTCCTGATGAGGGAATGGATCCCTGCCAAGAATTCCAAGGCCCTGATGCGGAAGAAGTTCCTGGGTTTGACCCCTGTGTAGGAATAGTACCCTGCATAGGAATAGGTTGTCCAAAATTGAGATTGCCCCCAGTCAAGAAAGCAGCTGATGAGAAGGCATTGTTACCAAATGCACCGAACAAAGAAAACGATGTCGAACCTACCGACATATTATGCGAAGGTGGTCCTTAACTCCCTGCTCCAAATAAACTATGGTGTGCACGTGGCCCGGTGGATGGCTGGTGCGTGCCACCAAGCGAAGGGGATGAAGGAGGTATATGACCTCCCCCGTAAGGGAAAGAATTAAAAGGAGATGAAGTGCCCCCCATGTGGCCTTGAAAAGGAGTGTTAGAGCTCCCTACCCCCATACCTAAAGTCTGTGAAGTGGAGTAGGAAAGTACATGACTTGTACCTGAGCTAGGCATCTTGTATGAGAACGGATTGCCTTTTGCACTTGGTGTGAAAGGGGTTGTGGCCGCCACCATAGACAAGATCAAACCATTGTGCGAGGTAGAGGCGATCAAGACCGTGGTGGCTCGGACCAATGACGGTGGGTTAGGAGGTGGAAACTCTCCTATGGTGACAACCGTAATGGGAATTGAATAATTCCCAAAAGGAGTGACAACATTTGTTTCCATTGTTGCGTGCGACACTGTCTGACACTCGTAAGGGTGAATCAGTATGATGATGGGTGCTGAAAGATCAGTGGTTGGAGTTTTAGGTGGACCAAGAGCTTTCGCTCCAAAGTCTAAAACGGTCGTTTCCTCCGGATGTTGGTCGGGCATAATTTCTTGTGAACTAGTCACTTCAAAAGACCCTTGTTGGTTTAGCTTT
>JZKD02S2281523.1:142578-163013 GCA_000966675.3 Picea glauca | reverse complement strand
TGAAGTCCTTCCAAGTAAGGAAGAACTAGAGAAAATAGAGTTTGATTTAAAGGATGATGAATCAGACTCTACAAAAGAACATGAATTAGAAGAAGAAGATCCTCGTACTCCAATATTGAGGATATTGGTTTGAGAAAGAAGACTACCAGAAAGTGGATTCAGAGGATGGAAAGATCTAGAAAAAGGCCATGGATTAAGAAATGGGAGTCTTGGATAAGAATGAGGCTTGGGATCTAGTGGAGTTGCCGACTGGAAGAAATCCCATTGGAAACAAATAGGTATTTGAAAATAAGATGAATGCATAAGGCAAAGTGGAGAAATACAAAGCTCAGTTAGTAGCAAAGGGTTATTCCTGGGTTGAGGGAATTGATTTTGGTGATATTTTTTCTCTTGTTGCCAAGTTAACTTCTATAAGATTTATGTTATTTGTTGTTGATGCATTTGATTTTGAAGTAGAACAGATGGATGTGAATAAAACATTCCTACATGGGGATCTGGAAGAAGAAATCTATATGAAGCAACCAAAAGGCTTTCTTGTGAAGGGAAAGAAGGAGCTCATATTCAAGATGAAAAAGTCCCTGTATGGTTTAAAAAAATTACCAAGGATGTGGTATAAAAAAATTGATACTTATATGATGGGACTTGGCTTCACAAGAAGCAAAGAGGATCATTGTGTGTATTTTAAATTAATTGGTGATCATTTGATTTATTTGGTCTTGTATGTGGATGGCATGTTGATGATAGGAAACAACAAGGAAATTATCCAGAATGTGAAAACTCAATTGTCCTCTAAATTTGACATGAAGGATCTCGGTGCTTCAAATTTCATTTTGGGCATGGAAATTAAAAGAGATCGGAAAAAGAGAAAACTCTGGTTAAATTAGAGAAAATCTGTCGAGACAATATTGCAGAGGTTTAATATGCGGGAATGTAGGTCGGTCAAGGTCCCTATCCCTGTTGGTGTAAAGTTATATGCGGATCAATGTCCCAAGACATAGGAAGAGGAGGAAAATATTGTAAGATTGTAAGTTATTTGGTGTAAATTTATCTATGGATCAATGTCATAAGAGAACACAATAAAATAGGAAAATATTGTAAAATGAAAAGAAATACAAACTAACTATAATGATGGTAAATTATCTCTGAAGAGAGAGGATTCAACTATGCTCATTTGCAATAAGACATTACAAGAGGCTGGAATTTCCTTATAATATAAAATCCTAAACCCTAAGAGACAAAACCCCTAACTCTAGGAGATGAAGCACCAAAAGGATTGTGAGCCTAGAGTTGACTAGTTGATACGTCAACTTCTAGAGGGCACAATTTTTTCATACAATGGCTCTTTGGAAAGATCTAATTGAGAAGTACGATTTTTGGTAGGCATGGGAAAACCATGGCCACCTCAGGCCCCTAAATGGCCAAAAAACATCATTTAAGGCCTCGAAACAACCCCAAAAATATAGGACCTAAAAACTATAGATAAAAAAATTGCCAAAGTGGAGAATCGTGTTAAGTCATTGGAAGAGGTGGGTGGCATTGGGATATAGCATCATTCTACTAAGTATTAGGGGTTTGTAAAGGAGTTGAATAAATATAATATGATAGTGACCTTTTTGAAGAATGCTACAAATCAAGCATCCCGAATTACAATATTAAAGCAATAATGGAGGAAAATAAATGACAGTTCCATTAACAAAAACTAGCAAATCATAGAAAATCTAGTAAATAGAACAACATATAGATTTTGTTAAACATAACACTTTCACATAGTATGGATAATGAGCTATAAATTGTCCATATTTACAAGGAAATACCAAGGAATAAGATACAATCACTTTGTCAATATCCTATCCCAATTATATGGATACAATCCACAAGTAAATAAAACTAGGTTTAACTCCCTAAAGCCTATAATTGCAACTTCAAAACAATTAGCTTAGAATATAGAATACAAAAGAAGACAAGGACACATTCTAAGAAAAAAGCAAAATGACACACGACACACACCTTCCCTAACACATGAGAATCCCACCCTTTCTTCCACTATCATCTATGCATATATAGGCTTTCGAGTGGTAGCCTCCCCTTGATTTAGATCGAGGTCCCTTTGTTGTTAACTATTGGTCATGATACCTCATACCCCTAACTAATTCCAAAGGGAAATGATTTCATGAAGCACATGGGAGATGTTTTACTCACTGGAGGGTCAAAATAATATTAGTGAGGCATGTTGGTTTCATGAAGTGTGTGTATCAATACCATATGATAATACCTCATAGGAAATGAGAATATGCTATGTGCCTTGAAATAATTTGTGGTAGGTTAGGAACAGGCCGACGTAGTGTTGAGGAGGTGTTCCATAAGGGAGAGCATAGTCCATTGATTTAGTATAGTCGGATGACATGCACATATCCTAAATATATCAAACCTATTGTAAGGAGGGAGTGTACATGGCGTCAATCTAGTATGATCGAACAACATGCACATCTCCTAGAGATGGAAAGCCTATTGTTAGGAGGGAGTGTGAATGTTAATGATCTAGAAATGATTCAATGACTCAGGTACACTTATGATTTGTTGGCCTAATTTCTTATAGCATGATGTACCATAAAATTGCACATAAACCATGCTAGAAATGCACTAATGGTATCCATCCATGTGGTAAGCGGGATTGGTGTGAAGAGTTATTTTTTTTATGGAATCCATTAAAGGTAGTATTAAAAGTTGATATTTTCCTTTTTATTTCCCTTTATTTTATTTTATTTTAATATTACCATTATAGTTATAGGATGCATAAGAGTTGTTCCAACCTCATTAGAATTCACATGCAAAAAATAGAATTTCATATCCCATTTCGAAACCAATGGACTAATAGTTTTCTAGATTTTGACATTTTAGGTCTAGACTCTATAACACCTCATTCTTCATGACATTATCATGGAATGCAATAGTGCAAAGACCTGAAATGAAGACACCCCTTGATAACAAGACATTTCTACTTAGAACATGGCCTTGTTAGTATGGTGTCACTATTTAGGCACATTGAACAATATGTTCTGGAACCAACCCCTATACTAGTAAATTAAATGAAAAAAATGGAGGGGTTGTTTTGAGAAACAAAAAGCACCCAAAGCTTGTGCTAATAGAGCTTGTAATCTCATGAAGGACATCTCTTCATTCAAGATCCTAATTAAAGTTTGGAACTAAACCCTAACCTCATCACCCTTGATACGCAAGGTCTAAACAATTTTTAAATATCGTGGCATGCTTACCTGACTTTGTGATAAGGATGGTATATATGACCTGAATATCAAATCTTAGTGGCTTCCCATTCACCTCAATAGAATCCTTTAAATTCTCCCTTTTTCTAGACGCATTGAAATCTAGAGCACTAGGAATGTTTTTTTTAATCCTCCTCGGTAGAAATGCATCTTGATCTACCTCCATCTTAGCTCCCATTGGGTGACAACGTTCACTCATGTTACCATGCTTTTTGTTGCTACAAGACCAAGGGTTCACAACTCTGAATTTACCATATTATCTCTGCATTACCTTCTGCCCCAACCTTCCCATTTCTCAATCAACTTGGAGCAATATTTAATATTATCACTAGTCCTCTATCAATTCCCACACCTACATTGATGCAGATGTGACAAATTTCATGTGACATGGCCAACTTCATTATTGTTGAAGCATCGTGGAGGAGTTTTATTCTCATTATAAATATCCCCCAATTCCCCTACCTTTGGGTTGGCCCATAATTTTCTCCTACAGAGGAGTCCACCACAAGCACATTCTTTTCAAATATTTTTTCCAACTCTAACAAAACTCTAAATCCTTTGTGTTGTGTGTTTATTTTGCAAAAGTCACAATATTGGACAATCAAAAAACTTTTGTACTTCTATATAAGTAAACAATGGTATGTATCATGACCCAAACTATGACATAATTCACATATATCTACCCTAGTGTTCCTAGCAAAAGGGTGCAATGTAGCAATAGTGTACCACTAACCACTAAGAAGTCATTGCAAATAACCCTTCATTTTGTCGACAATGTATCATACATTTTCTTGCCTAGTTTATTTCCCTTTTCCCTTTTCTTGATTATGTTATAAGAAGGTATCAAGTTGGTTCTTGAACTACACCATGCTAAGTGCCATACCTAGAGTTGTGACATTTACAAATCCTCTGATTGATTCAAGAGGCATTGTAAAATCCAATGCCTCCCTCTAATCACTTGGGTGTTGTTTCAACAAGGGGGTTCATAGGTGATGCAATAGTCAATTGATGAACCATTCCTTGTATTGCATGCCCTAGATATTTAACTTAGTTGAGTCACAAGGTCACAAAATATTTGATCATACTCCTAACCTGATTCACCAACTCTTTGCTTGATTTCTTTGAGTTAAACAATGCTTTTCTACTAAGATTTTGGATTTTGGAACTCTTTGAAAAATACATGTCACAACTAATCATAATTAAGAGCATGAATACATGGAGCACTTTGCCTACACTTCATGTATCATTACACATAGATACTAGTTTGAAAATCTACCAATCTCACAACATTATTAGTTCCACATGCAATTCAAATAGCTTCACATAGGAGAGAATGTGGCTTCACATATTCTTCTTCATGACCATGAAACAATGAAAACTAAAGAGTGGATTATCTATGTTGATTTGATGTTCTTGTGGGTTGCATTCCTTGAAACAAAACAAATCCAAATAGACTAGGGTGGGAAACCAAATTCTAATTTCCCACATCAACATTAAGGATACTAGAAACAACTATTGACAAACTCAGGCCAATTCCTATATCAACACTAACACTTCTTATAGACACCATTGTAGGTACACTTTCACTATTAACATTGGAAACACTTATGTTATGTGCAAAAATGGTATTGTAAACTTTCTCAAAAATAAAAGGTGCAAGGAGTGGGATAAAGGATGGAACAACTTCATTGCTACTTTGAGTTTCCTCCTCATGGACATCATGGTTAGACACACCTACATTTCACCTTCAAAACACATTTACCAATGCCTCATCCTCCCAATTACACACATTATTGGCTATAGTTTCAAAATCATCATCTTCAGGTGTTGCAAAGTTCATATCATGTCTTTGCATAGTTTGTTGAAGCGCTCATGTACCCTATTTCAACACTACTTATCTAGATTTGATCTAACAACATTCCCTCAAGTCATTGTAGTGCAATATTTTTTTTACCCTACTTCAACAAACTTTCTTCCTCATGATCTACATTCTCACGCTCTACTCTTTGGTATTATATGGAGCTATCCAAATCTCCATTCAAGTTTCATAACCTTCTCATCGTATCCCATTTTGGGTGCATCTCAATGTTGTATTCTCTCACAAGGACTCTTTCCTGGTGTAGATCCTTCTCATATGATATCACCACCAATCCTCTTTAAGTGGCATGCATATTTGATAACACTCTATGTGGTCACTAGGCATGTTCTTTGGGTCCACCATCAATGAATAATTAAGATTCTTAACACATAAACTCCTCCTTCATGTCCTCCTTTAGCACCACCCCTAGCACCAGGATTATGTTCCCATCTCAATCAATTAGCCTTCCATGGGGCCCCTTCTTAAATTTTTCCAGTGGTTTTATTAAAGATTTATAGTACTACACAACAAACATTGTCGTGTAACACAAGCATAAATCAACTACATGCATAAATTCGTCTTCAAATGTTTTCATTCTTAATAACATTCCAAACAAATTTTGTGTACGATCTATGGTGGCGAGGCTATTCCAACAATCTTTTCATCCATTCATACATGATCGTGGGAAACTCAAACCAAGATATCTAATGCTCTTCTTCAAAGCGACACATCTACTTGAATATTTCCACTTCCAACACTAAATACATGCATTCTTAATAGGAAAAAGCATAGGTCTACACATCAAACTGGTGTTTCAACTCGGTGTCCACATACTTCCACTGCATCAGAAACAATGAAAACACACACAAAACCACGTCCTCAGAATGCATATACAGATTGGGATTCTCATTGTCCATGTACTACAAGACAGAAGAAATGAGGGCATTGTGCATTAGCATGATGCCCTTGGGAAGCCTGGTTGTTCCAGAGGAATAGGGCAGAGCCACCACGTGTGTAACTTCACAATTTGTCTTCTTTGTTTTTATTTTGCAACTGCAATTACTGTTATTAGATTCTTTTGGACTTTGGATTTATCCATCTCTTCCATCCCAAGCTGTAATTTTTTCATATTTGAGTTTTGTAAACACTGGTTTTTTTCCACGAGTGAAGGTGAACAATTGGATTTTTTTTCCTTTCAAATTTACAGTTATATTATTAAACTAATTATGCTAAAAGGCGTACACCTATTAACAATGGGCACATTTAATGATCTTTTAACCAAAAATTTCAATCATATGGTTATCAATTGAAGATGCTAGCATATTCTTAGTCATCCTTCCAAATCAATGACCGAGATCTCATGTTCATAACTTTCTAGCATTTTTAAAAGNGGTTGTGTGTCGAACATTGGCCTTATGTCATTCTCCGTTGACGGGTAGGTTTGGGTGTCGTGATTATCTTCGCTTGCTATCTGCAATTTGCAGGTGGGAAATTTGACTGTTGGGGATGCCCGAGTCAAAATCCTCTTGTAAAACATCTTTGTATGTGAGGAGAAAATACGATTCCATTTTTATATGCATCACTGTGGCTGTGATGGAGGTAGGTTTTGTGTCGAACATTGGCCTTCTATTGTTCCCCATTGACGGGCGAATTTGGGTGATGTGATTAGCTTCGCTTGTTATCTGCAGTTTGCAGGTGGGAAATTTGACTGTTGGGGATGCCTGAGTCGAAATCCTCTTGCATAACATCTTTGTATGTGAGGAGAAAATACGATTCCCTTTTCCTATGCGTCATTGTGTCTGTGATGGAGGTAGGTTTTGTGTCGAACATTGGTGATCAGGAATGATGCGAAGACAACATTACAGTCCTAATTCTCTGGTTGTAGTAATCACATACAAAGCTGGACTGAAAGAGGATTTTTGTCACTCCCAATATTGAAAAATACCAACCGTGAAAACTACACCTTTCTTAATTGTTTGCACAGTGGCAAGCCTTTGGACGGTCCTGCCAGCTTTGAATTTTACCTGACAGGTCTCACGGCCTGAAATATTTGGTTAACAGATGTGTTACAATACATTTTCCTTCAAAGTTTTGGATACAATATTGTGTGAAGTGAAATTGCCCAGTATTTTTCTTCACTGGCATTCCTGGTCGGTTGGTTGGTGCTTGCTTCTTGGTTCATTAGATGTTGCTTATTGTTGTTTGATTCAACTTTGCAAGGTTTAGGTCCTGCGGCTGCTGTTGGGACTTTTGGTGCTTCTTAACTGGGTTGTTATTTGATTCTTGCTCTTGTTTGCTTAAACTTTGTGATGTTGGGGTACTGCATCTGCAGTTGGATCTGTTGTTACATGGTTTTACAGTTGGCTCCCTAGAAAATACTATTAAGATAAAATAATATGCAAAATTTTGCAGTGGATGTAAATTACATCCCTTATGGCTTGAACCAGAGTTTGTTGAGCTCCAACCATATTTCATAGCTGACGATGTTTTCCCATGGTTAATGTCTTTATGGCTTCATAGTTATGAGAGTAAGTGTTGTTGTGTGAGTGATAAAGTTCTTCTCTCCCTTTCTTTTTCCTCTTGTAAACTTTTCCGTTTTTTTGTTTTGTTCTTCCCCTCTATTATGCGTTTTTGGTTCTATACCTTGCCATGTTTCCGTGGTCGCGGGTTCCCGGAGTGGACAATTGAAAAATCGTGATATCCATATATATATTCATATCACGAGTACAGTCAACCATCGTTCGTTTGAATATTTATCCAATTTCTTCTAAACTTGCCCGGTTTTCCCTTTTGCTCTTACCCTCTATTATGCGTTTATGGTTCTATACTGTGTCACGTTTCTGTGCTCGCAGGTTCCTGGTGTGGAGAACTAAAAAATCGTCATCTCCATCTATATATTCACATCACGAGTCTGATCGACTGTCATTCGTTTGCACACTTAGCCAATTTTATGAACGTGGGTTCATGGATAAGTGTTATCGAACTCTGGTAACCCGTGTTCAGGGTATACATCTTGCACCCAAATATTTTGTGCTCTACAATTCAACCCCTGACTCCTTGAACTCACAACCCTGCCTCTACCTAAGATGGCTCTGTCTGTTCGACCTACCTTTCCATACTTAGTCGAGTCTTCAAAGTTTCGTAGGTTCATGTTTTCCTGAGTTCAGAAAAGTTTAAAAGGATTTTTTCGCTCCCCTCCATCCCTGCCACCTTCCGCCCTTCCCAATGCACATTAATTATGATTTTAAAAGTGACAAACGACTAGACAGGTTCAAAAATATTGGCTTTAATAAGTGAAAATCTCGAGGACATCTCCCATTAAAATGCATAAATAGGTGAATATTATGGGATCTGATAAAAAGTTTTGCGTGCATTGCGTGTATTTTGAATTTGCAAAAAGTGTTGGCTATTTTAGTTTTTTTAAGGCATCATCATAGTAATAGTGCAATATTGTACTACCACGCTGCCATCCATGAATGTGTCATCCATAGAGGTCTTGGCGTTGTGTCTCTCTTTAACACTGTGCATATGTTACAAGATGTCATATTTGAGAATCTGCTTGGATATGGGAATGTTAATACGTGTTATTAGTGACTATTCAACGCACATATTAAAAAATATTGGCATTAATAAGCAAAAATATCGAGGGCATCTTCCATTAATATGAATTAAACCAAAATCTACGAAAGATTATACTGTCATCCTCCAACGTTGATTTTAAATACTTATTCCCATTTCTCTCTATCATCAAAGAGTTGGGATTTAAGGTGCCTTCTTTGTAATGTTCATGGTCATGGACATGTAAGACAGCTTAGAGATGCCATTGAGGCCCAATTGAAAGAAGAGAGAATGGTTTTATGTGTGTCAACTTTGAGCTAAAAAAAAACTCTATTAGCCAACAGAAACTCAGACAGGCAAAAAAAACAAAACAAGTATCTTATGATTGGTGTTGTCCCTGTATTCGATGCTTTGCTTGGTTGAAAGGCCTTCCTGGAGATTTGTTTGTTGATCTTCTTTGTTTTCTTACTGGGATTTGGAAGGGATTTTCAGGTCACATACAAAATTCTCCTTCGTTGAAGTATATAGTTTCTTCCTGTTATCCCCCACTTTAGGGATAACTAAGGAGATTATGTCTCGAGGCCCACATATCCTAGACATGGAGTACCGAGAGCCATATCAACTTGAGCATGGCCCTGGAGGGCCCATATTTTCTTCATTTCAGTGCCTCCACTTTGTCAGCAGCAACACCATCCATCACCTCGGCTTGGTCTTGTAGCAGAGATGGTTCTTGCTCCATGAGGTAATGAGTCCCGGTATCATGGTATGTGTCACTCTGATCCTCAAAAATTTTGAATAGGTGAATCTAGTTCTTTTTGTTTCTAACGGGTGTTTGTATCTTATACTTATCCACTTGACCATGTCTGGGGGGAATGAAAATATTCCCTAGTAAGCTTGTGCCCATAGGTTTTGAGTTTCCACTAGGGGGATTCATGAAAATTCATCATCTGCTCCCATCATGCTTATCACTTTTCCATCTTACTTCCNAAAAAAATTGATACTTATATGATGGGACTTGGCTTCACAAGAAGCAAAGAGGATCATTGTGTGTATTTTAAATTAATTGGTGATCATTTGATTTATTTGGTCTTGTATGTGGATGGCATGTTGATGATAGGAAACAACAAGGAAATTATCCAGAATGTGAAAACTCAATTGTCCTCTAAATTTGACATGAAGGATCTCGGTGCTTCAAATTTCATTTTGGGCATGGAAATTAAAAGAGATCGGAAAAAGAGAAAACTCTGGTTAAATTAGAGAAAATCTGTCGAGACAATATTGCAGAGGTTTAATATGCGGGAATGTAGGTCGGTCAAGGTCCCTATCCCTGTTGGTGTAAAGTTATATGCGGATCAATGTCCCAAGACATAGGAAGAGGAGGAAAATATTGTAAGATTGTAAGTTATTTGGTGTAAATTTATCTATGGATCAATGTCATAAGAGAACACAATAAAATAGGAAAATATTGTAAAATGAAAAGAAATACAAACTAACTATAATGATGGTAAATTATCTCTGAAGAGAGAGGATTCAACTATGCTCATTTGCAATAAGACATTACAAGAGGCTGGAATTTCCTTATAATATAAAATCCTAAACCCTAAGAGACAAAACCCCTAACTCTAGGAGATGAAGCACCAAAAGGATTGTGAGCCTAGAGTTGACTAGTTGATACGTCAACTTCTAGAGGGCACAATTTTTTCATACAATGGCTCTTTGGAAAGATCTAATTGAGAAGTACGATTTTTGGTAGGCATGGGAAAACCATGGCCACCTCAGGCCCCTAAATGGCCAAAAAACATCATTTAAGGCCTCGAAACAACCCCAAAAATATAGGACCTAAAAACTATAGATAAAAAAATTGCCAAAGTGGAGAATCGTGTTAAGTCATTGGAAGAGGTGGGTGGCATTGGGATATAGCATCATTCTACTAAGTATTAGGGGTTTGTAAAGGAGTTGAATAAATATAATATGATAGTGACCTTTTTGAAGAATGCTACAAATCAAGCATCCCGAATTACAATATTAAAGCAATAATGGAGGAAAATAAATGACAGTTCCATTAACAAAAACTAGCAAATCATAGAAAATCTAGTAAATAGAACAACATATAGATTTTGTTAAACATAACACTTTCACATAGTATGGATAATGAGCTATAAATTGTCCATATTTACAAGGAAATACCAAGGAATAAGATACAATCACTTTGTCAATATCCTATCCCAATTATATGGATACAATCCACAAGTAAATAAAACTAGGTTTAACTCCCTAAAGCCTATAATTGCAACTTCAAAACAATTAGCTTAGAATATAGAATACAAAAGAAGACAAGGACACATTCTAAGAAAAAAGCAAAATGACACACGACACACACCTTCCCTAACACATGAGAATCCCACCCTTTCTTCCACTATCATCTATGCATATATAGGCTTTCGAGTGGTAGCCTCCCCTTGATTTAGATCGAGGTCCCTTTGTTGTTAACTATTGGTCATGATACCTCATACCCCTAACTAATTCCAAAGGGAAATGATTTCATGAAGCACATGGGAGATGTTTTACTCACTGGAGGGTCAAAATAATATTAGTGAGGCATGTTGGTTTCATGAAGTGTGTGTATCAATACCATATGATAATACCTCATAGGAAATGAGAATATGCTATGTGCCTTGAAATAATTTGTGGTAGGTTAGGAACAGGCCGACGTAGTGTTGAGGAGGTGTTCCATAAGGGAGAGCATAGTCCATTGATTTAGTATAGTCGGATGACATGCACATATCCTAAATATATCAAACCTATTGTAAGGAGGGAGTGTACATGGCGTCAATCTAGTATGATCGAACAACATGCACATCTCCTAGAGATGGAAAGCCTATTGTTAGGAGGGAGTGTGAATGTTAATGATCTAGAAATGATTCAATGACTCAGGTACACTTATGATTTGTTGGCCTAATTTCTTATAGCATGATGTACCATAAAATTGCACATAAACCATGCTAGAAATGCACTAATGGTATCCATCCATGTGGTAAGCGGGATTGGTGTGAAGAGTTATTTTTTTTATGGAATCCATTAAAGGTAGTATTAAAAGTTGATATTTTCCTTTTTATTTCCCTTTATTTTATTTTATTTTAATATTACCATTATAGTTATAGGATGCATAAGAGTTGTTCCAACCTCATTAGAATTCACATGCAAAAAATAGAATTTCATATCCCATTTCGAAACCAATGGACTAATAGTTTTCTAGATTTTGACATTTTAGGTCTAGACTCTATAACACCTCATTCTTCATGACATTATCATGGAATGCAATAGTGCAAAGACCTGAAATGAAGACACCCCTTGATAACAAGACATTTCTACTTAGAACATGGCCTTGTTAGTATGGTGTCACTATTTAGGCACATTGAACAATATGTTCTGGAACCAACCCCTATACTAGTAAATTAAATGAAAAAAATGGAGGGGTTGTTTTGAGAAACAAAAAGCACCCAAAGCTTGTGCTAATAGAGCTTGTAATCTCATGAAGGACATCTCTTCATTCAAGATCCTAATTAAAGTTTGGAACTAAACCCTAACCTCATCACCCTTGATACGCAAGGTCTAAACAATTTTTAAATATCGTGGCATGCTTACCTGACTTTGTGATAAGGATGGTATATATGACCTGAATATCAAATCTTAGTGGCTTCCCATTCACCTCAATAGAATCCTTTAAATTCTCCCTTTTTCTAGACGCATTGAAATCTAGAGCACTAGGAATGTTTTTTTTAATCCTCCTCGGTAGAAATGCATCTTGATCTACCTCCATCTTAGCTCCCATTGGGTGACAACGTTCACTCATGTTACCATGCTTTTTGTTGCTACAAGACCAAGGGTTCACAACTCTGAATTTACCATATTATCTCTGCATTACCTTCTGCCCCAACCTTCCCATTTCTCAATCAACTTGGAGCAATATTTAATATTATCACTAGTCCTCTATCAATTCCCACACCTACATTGATGCAGATGTGACAAATTTCATGTGACATGGCCAACTTCATTATTGTTGAAGCATCGTGGAGGAGTTTTATTCTCATTATAAATATCCCCCAATTCCCCTACCTTTGGGTTGGCCCATAATTTTCTCCTACAGAGGAGTCCACCACAAGCACATTCTTTTCAAATATTTTTTCCAACTCTAACAAAACTCTAAATCCTTTGTGTTGTGTGTTTATTTTGCAAAAGTCACAATATTGGACAATCAAAAAACTTTTGTACTTCTATATAAGTAAACAATGGTATGTATCATGACCCAAACTATGACATAATTCACATATATCTACCCTAGTGTTCCTAGCAAAAGGGTGCAATGTAGCAATAGTGTACCACTAACCACTAAGAAGTCATTGCAAATAACCCTTCATTTTGTCGACAATGTATCATACATTTTCTTGCCTAGTTTATTTCCCTTTTCCCTTTTCTTGATTATGTTATAAGAAGGTATCAAGTTGGTTCTTGAACTACACCATGCTAAGTGCCATACCTAGAGTTGTGACATTTACAAATCCTCTGATTGATTCAAGAGGCATTGTAAAATCCAATGCCTCCCTCTAATCACTTGGGTGTTGTTTCAACAAGGGGGTTCATAGGTGATGCAATAGTCAATTGATGAACCATTCCTTGTATTGCATGCCCTAGATATTTAACTTAGTTGAGTCACAAGGTCACAAAATATTTGATCATACTCCTAACCTGATTCACCAACTCTTTGCTTGATTTCTTTGAGTTAAACAATGCTTTTCTACTAAGATTTTGGATTTTGGAACTCTTTGAAAAATACATGTCACAACTAATCATAATTAAGAGCATGAATACATGGAGCACTTTGCCTACACTTCATGTATCATTACACATAGATACTAGTTTGAAAATCTACCAATCTCACAACATTATTAGTTCCACATGCAATTCAAATAGCTTCACATAGGAGAGAATGTGGCTTCACATATTCTTCTTCATGACCATGAAACAATGAAAACTAAAGAGTGGATTATCTATGTTGATTTGATGTTCTTGTGGGTTGCATTCCTTGAAACAAAACAAATCCAAATAGACTAGGGTGGGAAACCAAATTCTAATTTCCCACATCAACATTAAGGATACTAGAAACAACTATTGACAAACTCAGGCCAATTCCTATATCAACACTAACACTTCTTATAGACACCATTGTAGGTACACTTTCACTATTAACATTGGAAACACTTATGTTATGTGCAAAAATGGTATTGTAAACTTTCTCAAAAATAAAAGGTGCAAGGAGTGGGATAAAGGATGGAACAACTTCATTGCTACTTTGAGTTTCCTCCTCATGGACATCATGGTTAGACACACCTACATTTCACCTTCAAAACACATTTACCAATGCCTCATCCTCCCAATTACACACATTATTGGCTATAGTTTCAAAATCATCATCTTCAGGTGTTGCAAAGTTCATATCATGTCTTTGCATAGTTTGTTGAAGCGCTCATGTACCCTATTTCAACACTACTTATCTAGATTTGATCTAACAACATTCCCTCAAGTCATTGTAGTGCAATATTTTTTTTACCCTACTTCAACAAACTTTCTTCCTCATGATCTACATTCTCACGCTCTACTCTTTGGTATTATATGGAGCTATCCAAATCTCCATTCAAGTTTCATAACCTTCTCATCGTATCCCATTTTGGGTGCATCTCAATGTTGTATTCTCTCACAAGGACTCTTTCCTGGTGTAGATCCTTCTCATATGATATCACCACCAATCCTCTTTAAGTGGCATGCATATTTGATAACACTCTATGTGGTCACTAGGCATGTTCTTTGGGTCCACCATCAATGAATAATTAAGATTCTTAACACATAAACTCCTCCTTCATGTCCTCCTTTAGCACCACCCCTAGCACCAGGATTATGTTCCCATCTCAATCAATTAGCCTTCCATGGGGCCCCTTCTTAAATTTTTCCAGTGGTTTTATTAAAGATTTATAGTACTACACAACAAACATTGTCGTGTAACACAAGCATAAATCAACTACATGCATAAATTCGTCTTCAAATGTTTTCATTCTTAATAACATTCCAAACAAATTTTGTGTACGATCTATGGTGGCGAGGCTATTCCAACAATCTTTTCATCCATTCATACATGATCGTGGGAAACTCAAACCAAGATATCTAATGCTCTTCTTCAAAGCGACACATCTACTTGAATATTTCCACTTCCAACACTAAATACATGCATTCTTAATAGGAAAAAGCATAGGTCTACACATCAAACTGGTGTTTCAACTCGGTGTCCACATACTTCCACTGCATCAGAAACAATGAAAACACACACAAAACCACGTCCTCAGAATGCATATACAGATTGGGATTCTCATTGTCCATGTACTACAAGACAGAAGAAATGAGGGCATTGTGCATTAGCATGATGCCCTTGGGAAGCCTGGTTGTTCCAGAGGAATAGGGCAGAGCCACCACGTGTGTAACTTCACAATTTGTCTTCTTTGTTTTTATTTTGCAACTGCAATTACTGTTATTAGATTCTTTTGGACTTTGGATTTATCCATCTCTTCCATCCCAAGCTGTAATTTTTTCATATTTGAGTTTTGTAAACACTGGTTTTTTTCCACGAGTGAAGGTGAACAATTGGATTTTTTTTCCTTTCAAATTTACAGTTATATTATTAAACTAATTATGCTAAAAGGCGTACACCTATTAACAATGGGCACATTTAATGATCTTTTAACCAAAAATTTCAATCATATGGTTATCAATTGAAGATGCTAGCATATTCTTAGTCATCCTTCCAAATCAATGACCGAGATCTCATGTTCATAACTTTCTAGCATTTTTAAAAGCTTCAGTTAACCTATTTAATTTTTAACATTTACTTAATATGATTAAGAAATTACTGTGTGACCATCTAATTGCCACATTCAAATGATTAACAAACTTAATTGAAATTACAAATTTACTCCACTATTAACTTTTTATCATTTTATAGTATTAGATTTACATTTGTGCCACATTTACTTATTGTAGCCGCATAATTACAATCAATCATTTCATATTCTTCATTTCATCTTACCAGTCGTAAGCCTTTCGGTGTTCACTAGCAATGATTTAGTGGTTGTGCTAGTATAGATATTTATTAGCCCAGTTGTTTCGAGGAATCTCATTCTCGTTGGCAGATCCACCACATCATCAGGTCAAATCTCAACAACATGTATCTCATTCTCGTTGGCCTCTGCGAGAACCGAGAGATCAAGGCAGCCTTCTAAAGCACTTGTGTCAATGTAAACATGCCATAATTACTTTTTAAATTAAAAAAATATATATTTGATTAAAAATATATATATTTTTTAAGATCTCTAGTTTCAGTTTTTTAATATACAATATTTTACTAAAAATCTGAATTCTAAAGTTGGAAGTTTATTTTTTACAAGAGTACACAATAGATGATCACACTGATTTACTTCTATGTAAAGTGTAATTGAAACATAATAATTTGAATATACATTGCAACAGTTGTTAGCCTCTGACTAAAGTCAAATTTCTTTATAGTCCCTACTGAAGGCGTAGAGGGACTATAGCGATCGATAATTCGTTGACTTCATATTAGTTTGTCCTTTGACTAATAATATTTTCATAATATCTATTGTTGGAGGGAACTGAAAACATTGATTTTTATATAATAAAAAATACCATATCTCCCATGATTTGATTGGATAACAGATTGAACGTCTTATTGCCAGCTTCGCTATTCCCAATGTTTGATATGTTAGCATATCCAAAGTTTTTTGATCATATAAGGTCTTTCTGAGTTGTTGTTTTTTTCTTGAAATGTTTGGATATCCAAAGTTTTGAAGATAGATAGTCAGTTTTTTATTAGTTGACTTCATATTAGTTTGTCCTTTGAATAATTTGCTTTTTTACATAGGCTCTACTGTTCGAACTATTGTTACTAAATTTTTTTTATTATTGCTATAAAATAATATAATAAATGTTTTTTCGTACGTAAGAGACCTGCCACACTGCATTCTTTATTAAATGTTTACATAGAAGTTTTGACAGACTTAAATGTTTACCTAACATGCTTCACAACCTTAAATGTTTACTTAAAATGATTGTTACAATACATTTTCTTCCGGTTTTTTTTTATATGCAATGTTCTCTGCAGTCAAGGTGGGCAATATTGTTCTTCAATGACATTGTTGGTTCACTGGTTCATGCTTGCTTCTTGCATGTTCATTGATTTCTTATTTTCCTGTTGTTGTTGTTGTTCTTGTTTTCCTGTTGGTCTTGTTGCGGTTTGCACGCTTTGGGTTCTGCAATCACGATTGGAACCGCCCTTCTATTGTTCCCCATTAACAAGCAGGTTTGGGTGTCGTGTTTAGCTTCACTTGCTATTTTCATTTTGTAGGTGGGAAATTTGACTACTGGGGATGCCTGAGTCAAAATGCTCTTGCAGAACATCTTTGTATGTGAGGAGAAAATACGATTTCATTTTGCGATGCATCACTGTGGCTGTGATGGAGGTAGGTTGTGTGTCGAACATTGGCCTTCTGTCGTTCTCCGTTGACGGGTAGGTTTGGGTGCCGTGATTATCTTCGCTTGCTATCTGCAGTTTGCAGGTGGGAAATTTGACTGTTGGGGATGCCCGAGTCAAAATCCTCTTGTAAAACATCTTTGTATGTGAGGAGAAAATACGATTCCATTTTTCTATGCATCACTGTGGCTGTGATGGAGGTAGGTTTTGTGTCGAACATTGGCCTTCTATTGTTCCCCATTGACGGGCGAGTTTGGGTGATGTGATTAGCTTCGCTTGCTATCTGCAGTTTGCAGGTGGGAAATTTGACTGTTGGGGATGACTGAGTCAAAATCCTCTTGCATAACATCTTTGTATGTGAGGAGAAAATACGATTCCCTTTTCCTATGCGTCATTGTGGCTGTGATGGAGGTAGGTTTTGTGTCGAACATTGGTGATCAGGAACGATGCGAAGACAACATTACAGTCCTAATTCTCTGGTTGTAGTAATCACATACAAAGCTGGACTGAAAGAGGATTTTTGTCACTCCCAATATTGAAAAATACCATCCGTGAAAACCACACCTTTATTAATTGTTTGCACAGTGGCAAGCCTTTGGACGGTCCTGCCAGCTTTGAATTTTACCTGACATGTCTCACAGCCTGAAATATTTGGTTAACAGATGTGTTACAATACATTTTCCTTCAAAGTTTTGGATACAATATTGTGTGAAGTGAAATTGCCCAATATTGTTCTTCATTGGCATTCCTGGTCAGTTGGTTGGTGCTTGCTTCTTGGTTCATTAGATGTTGCTTATTGTTGTTTGATTCAACTTTGCAGGGTTTAGGTCCTGCGGCTGCTGTTGGGAATTTTGGTGCTTCTTAACTGGGTTGTTATTTAATTCTTGCTCTTGTTTGCTTAAACTTTGTGATGTTGGGGTACTGCATCTGCAGTTGGATCTGTTGTTACGGGGTTTTATAGTTGGCTCCCTAGAAAATACTATTAAGATAAAATAATATGCAAAATTTTGCAGTGGATGTAAATTACATCCCTTATGGCTTGAACCAGAGTTTGTTGAGCTCCAACCATATTTCATAGCTGACGATGTTTTCCCATGGTTAATGTCTTTATGGCTTCATAGTTATGAGAGTAAGTGTTGTTGTGTGAGTGATAAAGTTCTTCTCTCCCTTTCTTTTTCCTCTTGTAAACTTTTCCGTTTTTTTGTTTTGTTCTTCCCCTCTATTATGCGTTTTTGGTTCTATACCTTGCCATGTTTCCGTGGTCGCGGGTTCCCGGAGTGGACAATTGAAAAATCGTGATATCCATATATATATTCATATCACGAGTACAGTCAACCATCGTTCGTTTGAATATTTATCCAATTTCTTCTAAACTTGCCCGGTTTTCCCTTTTGCTCTTACCCTCTATTATGCGTTTATGGTTCTATACTGTGTCACGTTTCTGTGCTCGCAGGTTCCTGGTGTGGAGAACTAAAAAATCGTCATCTCCATCTATATATTCACATCACGAGTCTGATCGACTGTCATTCGTTTGCACACTTAGCCAATTTTATGAACGTGGGTTCATGGATAAGTGTTATCGAACTCTGGTAACCCGTGTTCAGGGTATACATCTTGCACCCAAATATTTTGTGCTCTACAATTCAACCCCTGACTCCTTGAACTCACAACCCTGCCTCTACCTAAGATGGCTCTGTCTGTTCGACCTACCTTTCCATACTTAGTCGAGTCTTCAAAGTTTCGTAGGTTCATGTTTTCCTGAGTTCAGAAAAGTTTAAAAGGATTTTTTCGCTCCCCTCCATCCCTGCCACCTTCCGCCCTTCCCAATGCACATTAATTATGATTTTAAAAGTGACAAACGACTAGACAGGTTCAAAAATATTGGCTTTAATAAGTGAAAATCTCGAGGACATCTCCCATTAAAATGCATAAATAGGTGAATATTATGGGATCTGATAAAAAGTTTTGCGTGCATTGCGTGTATTTTGAATTTGCAAAAAGTGTTGGCTATTTTAGTTTTTTTAAGGCATCATCATAGTAATAGTGCAATATTGTACTACCACGCTGCCATCCATGAATGTGTCATCCATAGAGGTCTTGGCGTTGTGTCTCTCTTTAACACTGTGCATATGTTACAAGATGTCATATTTGAGAATCTGCTTGGATATGGGAATGTTAATACGTGTTATTAGTGACTATTCAACGCACATATTAAAAAATATTGGCATTAATAAGCAAAAATATCGAGGGCATCTTCCATTAATATGAATTAAACCAAAATCTACGAAAGATTATACTGTCATCCTCCAACGTTGATTTTAAATACTTATTCCCATTTCTCTCTATCATCAAAGAGTTGGGATTTAAGGTGCCTTCTTTGTAATGTTCATGGTCATGGACATGTAAGACAGCTTAGAGATGCCATTGAGGCCCAATTGAAAGAAGAGAGAATGGTTTTATGTGTGTCAACTTTGAGCTAAAAAAAAACTCTATTAGCCAACAGAAACTCAGACAGGCAAAAAAAACAAAACAAGTATCTTATGATTGGTGTTGTCCCTGTATTCGATGCTTTGCTTGGTTGAAAGGCCTTCCTGGAGATTTGTTTGTTGATCTTCTTTGTTTTCTTACTGGGATTTGGAAGGGATTTTCAGGTCACATACAAAATTCTCCTTCGTTGAAGTATATAGTTTCTTCCTGTTATCCCCCACTTTAGGGATAACTAAGGAGATTATGTCTCGAGGCCCACATATCCTAGACATGGAGTACCGAGAGCCATATCAACTTGAGCATGGCCCTGGAGGGCCCATATTTTCTTCATTTCAGTGCCTCCACTTTGTCAGCAGCAACACCATCCATCACCTCGGCTTGGTCTTGTAGCAGAGATGGTTCTTGCTCCATGAGGTAATGAGTCCCGGTATCATGGTATGTGTCACTCTGATCCTCAAAAATTTTGAATAGGTGAATCTAGTTCTTTTTGTTTCTAACGGGTGTTTGTATCTTATACTTATCCACTTGACCATGTCTGGGGGGAATGAAAATATTCCCTAGTAAGCTTGTGCCCATAGGTTTTGAGTTTCCACTAGGGGGATTCATGAAAATTCATCATCTGCTCCCATCATGCTTATCACTTTTCCATCTTACTTCC
>JZKD02S2281523.1:106929-119058 GCA_000966675.3 Picea glauca | reverse complement strand
CAAACTTGGGTCCATTACCCAAACCTGGGGTCTCCAACTTCTCATGGCCATAACTCTCTAACCGTGAGGAGTTATGTGACATTCCACATACCACCGGAAATGGAATGACAAGCACAATCCATATAGGATAGTTTACCTGACAAAATCATTTTCCTTCATCTCATTATTCCACAATTAAGCATGGGTTCTTTTACTCCACAAAGCGTCTTCCCGTGAGGGCTTTCACCATAAGGGGACAACTTTGGAGTTCATCCATATTTACATCTTATCAACCATGACAAGACAATAACGAGTCATCTTTACATCAAACAATCTTGGGTCCATTACCCAAACCTTTGTGTTGCAGGGCTTTCTTCAAGGGTTGACATCAATGACAACCAACCTTAATCAACATTGTCAACCTCTTTGTTGAATTCTCTATATAGATGATGGAATCTAGAACTTCTTGATCAAATTCTCTATCACTTGCACCTTGATACTACAGTATCGATTTGCTAACTTAAGCCATACCACTTGGGCTAAAGTCAAGCTACAATAATGTAGGCTTAAGTATAGTTCTAAGTATAATTAGAACGTCATATTTCTTAAAATTTATTTTTTCGTTTTTATAAATTTTCCATCAACAAAAAACACCCTAACAATTTTACAATTTCAATAATTGGTAATTGCACCTTAGAATTTCTAAATGACTAAAATAATCATAATTACAAATCAAACATTCTTTGGAAAAATGCCCTCAAATCGTATAAATTTGTCAATTTATTTTTCTCCAAACACTGGAATTGCAATTTGTATCAAAGTGCATTCGTTAGGTTGGTCTCATCCCTATGTAATTGCATAGGATTTTTGAGAGTATATGTAATTTTATTCTTTCTATTTAATTGCAGCACTACACATGTCTTGATGACAAATATTCTGCATTGTAGATTGTGCATATTTTTTACAATTTGAGGGATTGGAAATTCTATAAAAACTAAATATATTGTCTTAACATTCGATTGTCTTATTCTAGAGTTGCAATTATGATTTCAATAAATGAAATTTAATATTGTTTCACTCATTGTATGTATTAAATAAACCTAAAAAAATGGTTATTGTTTATAAATGTTTTTTGTTTGAGCATAAAAAATATTTAGCATAAAGATTAATTCACATGCTCATTTTAAAATGTATTAATTTATTATAAGTGTCAAGGTAGTGTATGTCGTAATTGTTTATGAGTTAATTTTTTTGACTTTTAATTAGTTGTTTGTGATTTTAATTAGTTGCTTGTGATTGCATACACATTTTTTAAGTTTCTAACTTTTTTTTTATTAATTTTATTTTTTTAATTAAAAAATATTTTTTATTTTATGAAATTTGAAATTCTTAATTTTCTATTGGTTAAACAAATTGATATGATTATTTTTATGTATTTTTAATAGGTATTGTAAGATTACAATATTTAATTAAAAATTAATAATAATAAAAAATCTATAAAAGTGCCACCTATCCATCACTTTAATTTTTCATTATTTTTGATGTGAGAGAGATCATTGTTTTAATCCATTCTTGATGTAAAATATATCATTATTTTAATAAATTACTTCATTGATTTGATAATACTTCCTACTTTAGCCTTGTCATTTAATGTGATCATTCTTGTTGTAAGAGATATCATTTTTTACTTTAGCACTGCATTGCTTTGATAATGATTCATGCTTTAGTACTTCATACATTTAATAAGCCAGTGATATTAAGATATATTTATATCAATTACAACATCATCTCTATCAAAGTTGATTGTCTATTTGGATCCTGCAACCCGCCTTCAATAAATGAGCACGATCTCATGGGAATTCCTTCGATACTTGCATGATTGTTCTTTAAATGCAAAGGTCAACTACATTTGTGACTCATCAAGGCAAGAGAACTCATTTGACTGACGATTTGATAAGGTACAAACATGGTTGGAGCCTCCATACATAAATGGTTGAGTCCTTTGCGAATTAAAATATATGTATATCAATTACAATGTCATCTCTAGATCATCTTATGGAATTCAATGGAATAAGATTATTCAACTATTGCATTGAACAGGTTTGTACATTTCCATTGGAAAGTGCGCAAGTGCTCTTGTTTGACAAGGTACAAACCTGGTTGGAGCCTCCATACATAAATGGTTGAGTCCTTTTTGAATTCAAATATGTTTGTATCAATTACAACATCATCTCCATATTATCTTATGGAATTCAACAGAATAATATTATTTAACTATTGCATTGAACACATTCGTACATTTCTATTGGAAAGTGTGCAAGTGATGCAACATCCCCAGCCACCTAGGATGGGCCACACCACGCAACAATCAACTTCTATCACAGTTGCATTTTTTAATTTCTTTAAATTTCTACCTCTTACGACTTTGTAATGTACCCAACCACCTCGTCGAGTCCCGCTACCTATATTCTTAACTCCGACATCGTTTAAATAACATAACATTCCCTGCATATGAATACAATATATGAAATGAAAGCAATATACCAATTCATGCATAAACATATACATTTAAGCATACAAAATTGACATAAATCTATATACATTACTTAGTAGAATAATACACACACTAATAACATGTAAACACATAAAAATGCACTTATCTTTTAATGGTAAATCACCAACTACGTACAGACCTTAGACGTTCCTCCCAACCATAGACTCTGTTGATCATAAACTCTCAGCAGTAGGTCATCCCTGAGATGAGGATAGAAACTCTACTAGGGAAGGTTTCCTAAGTCAGAATAAGGTCTATCCAGCACGATAAATCTCAAGTTAAGGTGTCATCTACTACAACTAGCCTACAATCTCTCATTTCCCACAACATGTCCCACCCCAAGAAGTGTGCCCCTTCTCTGCTCAACAGTCCTTCGACTTCCCCAATTCCCTTTCGGGGCTTCAACAACAGGTCGGACAAAAAGTCTCATAGCTTTATAGTTATTTCCCAATGCATAAGGAAAAACAATTACCAATAGTTCTCTCACCCAGATGGGATTCTCATAGGCCTGACATACCACTTCTTCAAAACACCTGCGATCCTCACAACCCACTTCTTCAAAATGCACATGGGCCTGAAAACTCGCTTCTTCATCTCAAACGATCTCCATTTACTGGATACTAAGAGCTCCCAAATCTTCCCAAGTACAAGTACTTATATGGATGGTTGGGAGAGTACGGATGGTAAGAGTCAATGAGAGAAAATCCCTCAAAACACACTAAGTTCTCCAATATATTTGCATGTCCCCAACTTGGCACTTGTCATGATGGGAACTGCATGAGCCCCACTTGGATATACGTTTCTCCACTTTAAGAACTTAGGATAAGATATCTCATAACTTAGAATTTATGAATTATTGATATAGTGTTCCCTTGGGCTTAATCCCCTTGGCTTAGCCTCCCCTTGCTAGACCCTTAGCCCCCCTTTCCCCTTCTAGTGGAGTTCTAGCCCCCCATACTCTTTTGTCTGATTGGTCTGCAACAATGATGTATTTTATTAATAGTATGAGTTTGATTACATATTACAATGATAGGCTCGCTAGCCTTTTAGCAGCTAGGCTCTCCAACCCAAGAATCACACAGGAACTCTGGCCTCAAAACATATTTACAAAGGCACTCTGGCCCAAAATATTCTGGCTCACCAGCCTATATGTACATTTTCAATTGGGGTTCGGCCTAAGAGTATTGCATTCCTCTCCCCCTTATTTGTGCATTGTCCTCAATGCATTTTATACACATGTACAATCAAAATCTTCAAAAATCTTCAAAAATATGTGGGTACTCCTCCCACGTGGCATCTTCATGCTCCCAAGTTGCATCTTGAGGACTGTAATAGGTCCACTGAACCTTTACTAGTCTAAGTGCTCAATTCCAAAGAAAATTGAATTTTTGATCCAATATGTGCACTAGCGGAACTCAGAAGTCTCCTTCTTGCTCCAGGTGAATCACATTCCAATAAATTACTTGATTAGCATCAGGTACATACTTTTTAAGTAAAGACACATGGAAAACATTATGAATTCACATAGATGCAGAAAGTGTAATCATGTATGCAACATGACCAATACTCTCTAGGATTTGAAAGGGGCCATAATATCTTGTTGCAAGCTTTGAACAATTCCCCAACTTCAAGGAACTTCTCCTTCACTTTTAGAAATACATGGTCCCCTACTTTAAACTCTTTGCAAGTTCTTCTCTTATCTGCATAGCTTTTTTTCTTGTCTTTAGAATCCTTTAAGTTTTTCTTTATCTTCACCATCTGTTCTTCCATTTCCCTAAGTAACTCTAGTCCAACCACTGCTCTTTCTGCTGGGTTGCCCCAGCTCATGGGCCTATTGCACTTTTTTTCATATAATGCTTCAAATGGGCTCATCTTTAAATATGTCTGATACCCATTATTATAAGCAAACTAAACTAACAGTAGGTAATCCTCCCATTTTTATGGTTTATCCATCACATACATCCTTAGCATATCTTCAATGACTTGATTAACTCTCTTTGTTTTTCCAGCTGACTCAGGATGATAGGTTGTGCTAAAGCTCATATTTGTCCTAAATTCTTTGAATAATCCCTTCCAATTTTTTTATGTAAAATTAGGATTTATGTCTGAAACAATTGTCTTAGGTGCACCATGCAGCCTATCAATTTTCCTCATATAGATATCTGCAATGTTAGTTGCCATGTGAGTTAGTTTCATTCGAATAAAATGAGCAGATGTAGTAAGCTTATCCACCACCACCATGATGGAGTCATGTTGCTTTACTATTTTGGGAAGCTTAGTGACAAAATCAATTGTTACAACTTCCCATTTCCACTCAGAAATGAGCAATGACTGTACAAAACCAGTTGGATGTATGTGTTCAACCGTTACTTTCTTACATTCAAGACATATGACTATATAATTAGCCACCTCTTTCTTTATAACCGACCATAAATTTTGATTATTGACAGCTACAATAGTTTTCTGGTAACATGGGTGCCCAACATAAGCCACATTATGCATCTCTCTCAGCACCAGTTTTTTCAACTCCTGAGAATTAGGCACATAAACTCTTCTCTTGTACAAGAGTATTTCAACCTCCCTTAGCTCATAATTTGGAATTTTTTGTTGACTATTACCTTGCTGTAATTTTTCTGTTGTTTCCATATAGTGTTGATCTAATTTTGCAACTTCCAAAATTTTATCTTTTAAATAAGATATGTACATGCTAATAGCTATATCTTGCATCTCATGCACCCTTTTGTTGAGTGCATCAACTACCTTGTTCTCCTTGCCTTCGATATGCTTAATATCAAAGTCATATTCACCGAGGAATTCCAACCATCTACTTTGTCTGGCATTCAAAGTTGGTTGTCCAAACAAATATTTTAGACCGTTGTGGTTTGTCCTCAACTCGAATATTTTTCTGACGAGGTAGTGCCTCCACATCTTAGTGTAGTGTAGTGTCTCTCATTCTTTTTTAACTTCCTTGATTCATAGGATATCACATGCCCATTTTGACTAAGGACTCCACCAAGTCCTTCCTTGCATGCAAGTGTGCACATAAAAAAATATTCATTAGTATTAACAATCCTTAAAATTGGTTCACTTGTCAATAAATTCTTCAAGTGCTTAAAACTTCTTTCACAATCAGGGGTCCATTCAAATCTCACACCCTTATTTTGAAAATATGTGATTGGGTGAACAATATTTGAAAAACTTGCAATAAATATTCTATAGTAACCTGCAAGCCTCGTGAATGACCTCACCTCTAAGACATTCCTTGGTACTGGCCATCCCTCAATGGATTTTATTTTCTCAAGATCCACTGTTATTCCTTTCTCTGAAATGATATGACCCAAATAATGTGTATGTCTTTGATAAAATAAGCACTTGCTCAATTTTTCATACAATCGATGCTCCCTCAATACTTGTAGCACCATCCTCAAGTGTTTATCATGTTCTTCTTCAAACTTAGAGTAGATAAGAATGTCATCCAAGAAGACAATGAAAAACTTATCCAAGTAATTTATGAAAATACCATTCATCAAACACATGAAGACATCTAGTGCATTTGACAACCCAAATGGCACCACTCATAATCGCTATACCTTGTTCTAAATGTTATCTTGTTGATACCTTGTTCTTTAATCCTCGCTTGATGGTAGCTTGAACTGAGGTCAATCTTAGAGAATATCTTTGCATCTTTCAGCTGATCAAAAAGATCATCTGCCCTTGGAAAAGGATACTTGCTCTTCACATCCACCTTATTTAGTTGCTCGAAGTCAATGCATAACCTCAAGGTACCATCTTTATTCTTAACAAATAATACTGGGGCACCCCAAGGTGACACACTTGGGTTTATATACCCCTTCTTCAAGAGCTCTTCAAGTTGCATTTGTAATTCCTTCAACTCTAGCGTGTTCATCCTATAAGGAGTCTTGGATACCGGGGTTGTTACATGCATCAAATTAATAGAGAAGTCAAAATCGCTTTTTGGTGGGAACCCTGGTATCTCTCTAAATACATCCTTGAACTCTTTCAAGACTACATAGTCTTCAATGCTTGGCACTTTATCCTTAGGTGCCTCATCCATATGCACTGCAAACATTTGTCATCCTTTCATGAATCTTTTCTTCAACTGTAAGGTTGAAACTTCTCTGATAGTTACTACCCTTGGAATACCTTGAACTGTCTTCAAGTTCCCTTCCTCATCCAAGCAAGTAAATGATTTGTTATAACACTCTAGGAAAACATGATGCTTGTCCAACCAATCCATACCAATTAGGAAATCATATGAACCCAAAGGTATGTTATTCAAATCTACATTGGTACTTATTCCATTCATGTCCATTGGAAAATCCTTGACTATCTCATTAATTATTTTTTTATCTCCTATAGCTAACTGAACCAACCAAGATTTTCCAAGTTTTCTTCTTGTCAAATGCAATCTTTACACCAACTTAGGATCTATATAACTATGAATATCTCTTGAATCAATTAAAATAAAAATAGGTTGATCATTGATATTACCTTCCACTTCAATCATGTGAGATTGAAATTCAACTTGCTTGTTATCCAGGGTTGCATAGATCCTTGGCATGCCTTTTCCCATGTCGTCAATTGTATCATCATGTTGTACATTGTGAATAATCCTCATTTTTTCACCTCTATGAGGGAAATCTTGGTACATCTCCCTCACAACCCCAACATTTCATAGGATGTTTCCTTGTTCTTTTACTATTGTTTCTGACACTCTAGACTCATTTTGAGTTGGCTGCCCCTGAGAATTATTTTTGAAGAATGGTGGATTTTTCCCCTTCTTCCTCTGCTCCATCTTACCCTTCTTCTTATCCTCATAATCCTTGTGGAAGATTGATATTCCTCTATGTTGATCATAGAGGCACTTGGCCCTCCTTATTGCTTCATCCAAAGACTTGGGATTATCATATTGTATCTTGTCACTGAATATTGATGACATCCCACTCAAAAAACTTTGAATCTTAACATGTTCATATTTGATAAAGTCAACATAATTTAACAATTCTAAACATCTCGTTTCATACTCATCCATGGTCATACTCTCAAGCTTGAGTTCAAAGAAATCCTTCATCTTCCTATCATAATAACGCTTGGTCAAGTATTTCTTCTGGAAGTACTTCTTGAAGTGCTTCCAAGTGATCTTCTTCTCATCAATGTGTTGTACTTGCACAAGATGGTCCCACCACATTGATGCCTTTTCCTTCAACTGGTAAATGAAAATTCTTCCTTCTTCTCGTGAGGAATAATTATGCAACTGAATGTATATCATCATCCACAACACCCAAGTTTCTGCATCTTCATCATTTTTGTGCTCAACATCAAAGGTAGGGTGTTTAATCTTATTCATTTATCCTTGTATTTCATCCACCCAGACCTCATTTTATGCTTCCTAATAGGAGATATACTTGGACTGTTGTATGCCCTTCTAATTGAGTGCCTTGGTGAGTGATGATGATGTCTACCAACACTTCTTGAATCTTCCATTTTGGCATGAGATCTATGACTCCTTGACTTACTTGATTTAGTCTCCTTATCCATTTCCCTCTCTATTCCATTCAGGCTCTGCAATATCTTGATGTTGAAGCCATATTGTTGCTCTTTGGCTTTCATAAGTCTCTCATTATCATCCTTATAACTTTGCACATCTCTTTGCAGACTCTTAATAGTCTCCACTAAATTCATGCTCTCCTCTTTTCCTTTTCCATGCCCATTGGATTATGTCCCTACATTACCCATACTCATACCAAATACTCTGACTTCAACTTCATAATTGTAAGTTCTTTGTGCATCGTCCATGCCTCTGGTCTCTAATCTCTCTACTGAATTTTGTTTGGTTCTATTTGTGCCCTTTGTTATGAAAAATGTGCTTGCGATAGGATTTGTAAGACTACAATAATTTAACAAATCCATCACTTTATGCATCATTCTACTCTTTAATTGCACCAGAAATATTACTTTTGATTTCTTATGAATCTTGATGTCCCATTTACATTTTCGGGTGAATACATGGACTCCTATGTCCATGACCTTTCCATGACTATTCGTATGCTCAATTATGTGTCTTGAGTAGAAATTTGTTGATGGCACAACAAAGGAAAGAAGTATCATCCATGAAGGATATCTAATAGCCCATGCAACATAGCCTCACTGCTCAACGACCGTCCGATCATCCCTTCAGACTTAATCTCCGCGTCAAAATATTTCACCCATACTTATAAAATTTTCTTAAGTTTTTGCGGGTTCATAACTCATTCTCTATTCTTGTTGCTTTTTTTCAACCTATGAAATGCACTCTAGCATTCCATCGCCTTTATTTTGCACCCAATTTGACCCACTAATGTGTTAAGTCTCTCACAAATCTTCCCTTGTATGTTTCCACACTTAGACAATTTTTCGTTTACATTTCACCACAAGTATAAGCTACTCTCCCAAATCATTTGACTCTCATAGTGATCCATCCATCTGACTGATCCATTATACTTAGTCAAATCTTGAGATTTCACCACGCTTTGCAGTGTCTTAATACTTAGACAATTCTTGAAATCTATCGCGCTCCGTGGAATGTTACATTTCTTCGCCATACTCTTCACACCACGTAGTCTTGAAACTTAGTTGAATTTTGAAACTTCACCGTGGTCCGTGGGTTCACACTCATTTCCTTATTTCCTCATATACTCTTGACACTCTTTGTCCAACTAATCCATTCCTCTACTTAGTCATTTCTTGAATTCTCACCGTGGGTTTGGAGTTAAGGTTCCATAGGACAGGTAGGTGCCTTGCCACTGTGTCTCCACATCACCTGCCACCTGACACCACTGCCTCTGTGTACCTTCCACCATGGTAGTACACATCATCCTTGTGCCATGTTAGCTGACATGTGGTATCCACGTCATGCTGACATCATCGTACGAAAAAGTACCCAAATTGTTTTCCAATGTTTTTCAAATTTTCAATTATTAAGAACCCCCAACTTCAAAATTCTTGGCTCGACCACCATTGTAGTTATGAAACCAAGCTTAATACGACCAATTCTGACCTTGTAAATGTCAATTCGACCCTTTTACATGAAATTCAACTCTTCCTCATTGAATTTCCCATGAATTTTCACTGCAGAAATGGGTTTTTTTCCCAATCTCACCATGGGTGCTCTGCAATTTTTGAATTTCACTCAATTACAAGTCAATAATGCCTAATGAGAGATTTAGAATTGGGTATTTTTAATCCCCAGTGCTAAATTTCTCAACTCCCCCATGAATTCTTCTCCAATTCCATAGAAATACGTTTCTCAAACATATCAGAGACATTCTCTAAAAATTTAACTTTCTGCAACTTATATCTCCGACGTCTTGATAGCTAGCCCATGCAAGGTCAATATTGAACCTATGGCTCTGATACCACTTTGTAGCATCCCTAGTCACCTAGGTTGGGCCATGCCACGTAAAATATGACTTCTGTCACAACTTTGTTTTAGAATTTCTTTAAATTTCTGCCTCTTACGGCTTTGTAGCATACCCGACCACCTTGTTGAGTCTCGTTACCTCTATTCTTAGTTATGATATCGTTTAAATAATATAACATGCCCTGCATGTGAATACAATATATGCAATGTAAGCAGTGTACCAATTTATGCATAAACATATACATTTAAGCATACATAATTAGTATAAATGTATATACATTACTTAAGAGAATAATACACACAGTAATAACATGTAAACATATAAAAATGTAGTTATATTTTAATGGTAAATCACCAACTACAAGCATACCTCAGACGTTCCTCCCAACCATAGAATCTACTGCTCATAAACTCTTAGCAACAGGTCACCCCCAATATGAGGCTCAAAACTACACCAGGGAAGTTTTTCTAAGCTAGACTAAGGTCTATTTGACATGATAAATCATAGGTTAAGGTGTCATCTGTTGCAACTATCCTACATCCTCTCATTTTCTACATCGTGTCCCACCCTAGGAAGTGTGCCCCTTCTCTGCTCAATAGTCCTTCGACTACCTCACTTCGCTTTCGAGGCTTCAGCAACAGGTCTGACATAATGTCTCAGAGCTCTGTATCTATTTCCCAACGCACTGGGAAAAACAATTCTCATCAGTTCTCTCACCCAAAGAGAATTCTCATGGGCCTGACAACCCACTTCTTAAAAATACCCATGGGCTTGACAACCCACTTCTTCAAAAAGCACATGGGCATGACAACTTGTTTCTTTAGCTCAAGTGATCTCCATTTACTGGTTACCAACAATTCCCAAATATTCCCAAGTACAGGTACGAAGATGGATGGCTAGGAGAGTATGGATGGTAAGAGTCAATGAGAGAATAATGAGAGAAAATCCCCCAAAACACACTAAGTTCCTCCAATGTATTTGCATGTTCCCAGCTTCGCACTTTTCATGATGGGAACTACATGAGCCTTACTTGGTTATATGTTTCTCCACTTTAGAAACTTAGGATAAGATATATCATAACTTACAAGTGCTCTTGTCCGTCCCTAAAATTAAAACATGTCATTAAAAAAACCTAAATTTATTTTGGGTTGGAGATTTTCTAGCATACATCTCTCCATATGCCACTATTTTTCTGAATAACAAGTTTTCAGTTTGTAGTGGATGTTCTGCTTTCGTAGATATTATCACATGCCTTTATAAGACTTCAATTTTTTGATTCGCAGGTTTACAACAATCATTTTGTTGAAAAGTAATAAAATTAAAATAGATTGAAGGTTGGATTAGTGGGTTAGTTGAGGGGATTGACAAAGGAAAATATCCATTGTAGAGGAGGATCACTCGTAATTGATTGTGCATAGTTTAATTCAATTGTGGGTGAGGGATCCACACTACTCCATTGGTGCTTCGATTTCCTGGTAAGTTTGTGTCCCATATTTCCATTTTGAATTGTTTATGTTTATAGAATGTTGAGTTTTCAAATATTCAATGATCCTATTGAATCACTTAATTTCATCAATTTCTCCAGTTTTTGGCTGAGATTTTTCTCCTACTCAACAAATTATGCATCGTTTTATTTAACTCTTTCTACTCAAGTAGAAGTTCATTTTGTAACTTCTTTGATAAGGAGGAGCATGAGAATATAGTCCTTCTAAGGATATTTCAACATGGAGATTTGAACCCAATTAGACCAACTTATTCCATGCAAGAGAAACACTGGTTATGGGTTTGAGCAGTAGCATAGAAGCATCGGTTAAGGGTTTGAGCAGTAGGTGATGGAGAAGAAGACTTTGCACTCATTGACTTTAAGATCCTCTTTTTAATCATACTTTATGTTGTTTGGCATACCATCACTAGAAGCAATCGAGGAATCATATGTATGGTAGAGTCTTTTAAAATTTAGACCAAGTGTGTAACATATTTCTATATTTACTCACACCAAATGGGCCTCCTTGTTTTCCTCCTACTTTTGACCATTTTTTTTGTTGTTTCTTTTGAATGTCTATAATTGTGTAAAAGGAATTGAAAGCTAATTGCTACTGCCTATTTCCTGATTTCTTGAAAATTATTTGTCCCTCTCTTGCTCATTATCATATTTGGATCTTTGAACTAAGCTCA
>JZKD02S2281523.1:77308-87744 GCA_000966675.3 Picea glauca | reverse complement strand
AACCTATACCCATATTAGATCTCATTTTCAAAATATTGATCACTCTACCAACCTTCCTAACCTCTTAACTCAACAAAAGTATGGTGATCTTGGAAAGCTTCTCTTGATGATTTTCGAGCACAGAAACAAAATTCTAAAGAATCACAAGTAATCACTTACCCTCTTAAGGTCCAATAGACCAATTAGGTCTTAGTAGACGTTAATCATCATCATCATATATAATAATTACATATTTCTTTATAATAATGATATATTATCTGCAAACATAATATTAAAAACCTCTATATAATTTTAAGAATATTTATATAATTTTAATTTATTATTGTAAACATTAAAAAATTAAATGTTATTAAATTTGTTTTCTAAAATATATTTATTATATCAATTCAAATATTTTATATATGTAGTTAAATAATTTTGCTACCATCTCTTATATGTGTCAAACAATTTATAGATGTATTTAAATTATTTATTTATTTTAATATGTATTTTAATATTTTATTTGATCACTTATTATATCAATTCAAACATTCAAACATTATATATGTATTTAAATCATTTATTTACCCTCAAACCATTTATAGATGTATTTAATTTTTTTTTATATGTATTTTAATATTTTATTTGTGATCAAATCCATTTTGAATTTATTTTTATTTTTATTTTTTTAATAATATAGTGACATTGCATATACAAGATTAAAATTTCTAATTTTTATCTTTTCTTTTCATCTTAACTTCATGTCATTCGTCATCTTAGCTTCGTGCCATCCTTATGAAGAAAGAACCACAATAATTATTTGTGAATAGGAAGGTTGAAGATTAGAATTCTTAAAAGGAACTAATTGATTTTTTATTATATGTATGTGTGTAACATGTCAACTCCCACAAAATTGCAAAATCAAAATGTAAAGTTGAAATTACAATTACAATATCCATTATCAATAATTTCACTTTTTTGTTTTACCTACACATGAAAAGCATTGATTTTAGAGAATAAAAGAATAATAGAAAGATGAAGAAAGAGTTAGTTGTCTCATTCTTTCAAGTTTTTACATGAAAAACATTGATTTTAGAGAATAAAAGAAGAATATGAACATGACGCAAAAATTAGTTGTCTTATCCTTTCAAGTTTCTACATGCATTAAGATTGTATCTTGATTCTTAACCTTAACATCCATAAACATATTAAACCTTTGGGAGAAATGCCACTAAACTTACCCAAGAGCAAATCTAATAATACAAATGAAAGGACAAAGAGAAAACTTAATAATACACGAAAGGACAAAAATAAATGAAGCCACTAAAAAAGTGAGTAATTACCATGGCTACTCGACATTGTCTTCCTTGTGCTCTTGAGTATCCGATCATATGTATCTACGTATAAGAAGTTCCAAGGAAGTTAGAGTCCACCATACATAACCTACTTATGAAAAACATTGATATTAGAGAATAATAGAAAGATGAAGCAAAAATTAGTTGCCTTATCCTTTCAAGTTTCTACATGAAAAGCATTGATTTTAGAGAATAAAAGAAGAATATAAACATGAAGCAAAACTAGTTTATTTATCCTTTCAAGTTTCTACATGCATGAAGTTTCTATCTTGATTCTTAACCTTAGCATCCAAAAACATATTAAAACTTTGGGAGAAATGTCACTAAACTGACCCAAGAGCAAACCTAATAATACAAATGAAAGGACAACAATAAATGAAGCCATTTAAAAAGTGAATAATTGTTACCATGGCTACTCAACATTGTTTTCCTTGCACTCTCATATGTATCTATTTATAAGTAGTTCCAAGGACTTAGATTCCACCATACATAACCTACTTATGAAAAACATTGATTTTAGAGAATAAAAGAAGAATAGAAAGATGAAGCAAAAATTAGTTGCCTTATCCTTCTTCTTTTTTTGTAAATAAAAAGGTGGATCCTTGTATTATATCATCAATTTACAGTTGTAAGTCGCTTGGCATCCACCTGTCCTGCCACAGAAGGGAAACCAGGACATGTTGCTCCAAGCGATGATAATTCTATCATGGCTTTGGAATTGTTTGCAAAATTGACAAAAATATTGAAAGTTTCTATTGGAACTTCGTTCCAACTAGCTAACCTAGGGCTTGCTACATACAGAGTCACCATTACTATGCTATCTATACAACTGTAAAGAAAATTGGATACTGTAACTGACAAAAAATAGAGTCTGGGGTAGGCCGCTTCAAACCAAAGGGGAACCTGGGCATCCATTAAAAGTGAAGGTCGGGACATACTTCTGCTTGCAAGTGGGGCAGCTTGCATACCTTGGGACGTCTGAGACGGCCTCAAAGAGAAAATCCAAGTGTTGGTTGATGATCCATTGTCCTTGTGCCTACTCGTCCTACCGTTGCCTAATATAAAAAAGGAGTTCAAGGTGTTCCTCGGCTAGATAATGTATGTTCTCTCCATCTTTTGAAGCTTTCCAACTTGGAGGGATCTCCTCCTCTATAATACAACCACCTTCCCACCGGCGAGGCTGAAAGTCGAGGGCAGAGGCGGAGGGAGACTCTTTCTTAAGCTCCATGCTTGGGCCTGGCTGAGAAGAAGAGGGTGGCCCTGCATGTTGAAGAGGAGGTGGAGCCTCCCCTTTATCCAAGTTGAGGCTCGGAAGAATCTTTGTTCATGAACTGATGGTCGTTAAGAGAAGAGGCGGCAGTTGAGAATGCATGGTGGGGGACGGGGTCCCCTCCTTTGGAGTGCACAAGGAGGCCTGGGTATTTGGAGACGAGATTCCCAAATTTGGGGTGTGCATGGTGGACTGAGCGTTGCTAGTGTGAGTGCAGGGACGACTGAAGTGGGCAATCAGAGCTCGTTGGGAGGCAGAGAGTCTCTTGTCACGGCTGTAGGCATTTTTATTTTTGCCTTCTTGTCTAGGTTTGCCTCTTTCCCATGGCATGGTGGAGAAAAGCAAAGGGGGGGTGAAAGGGCAATGGTGGTCTGGGTATATGCAGAGAACACGCAGAGAGAAAATGGATAAGTCGGGAGGGCCGAGAGACACAGTGTTGGAGTGATAACTAGCAATGAGCATGAGAATGAGCGCGCCATGGACGATTTTAACGCCGCTGAGGGCAATTGAAACCTCTCCCATCACCATTAAAGGCTGACAGGACTGGTTCAAGCTCTTGGTACCTGCAAACTGGCTGGAACGCACATCTGGGTGCTTGCCCAGGCGCATTAAGTTGAATGCCTTAAAAATTCGTTGCATGGGGAGTTATATTCTCGGCAGTGGCGGCCTAAGGCAATAAATTTCTTCGCCATCTGTCCTGCCCAGGTGTCCTCGCACTTTCGCCTCGTGTCACCCCATACGGGTAGTTGCCTTATCCTTTTAAGTTTATGCATGAAAAGCATTGATTTTAGAGAATAAAAGAAGAATAGAAACATGAAGCAAAAATTAATTGCCTTATCCTTTCAATTTTATACATACATGAAGTTTCTATCTTGATTCTTAACCTTAGCATCCAAAAATATATTAAACCTTTGGGAGAAATGTCACTAAACCTACCCAAGAGAAAACCTAATAATACAAATGAAAGGACAAATAGAAAACCTAATAATACAAATGGAAGGACAAAGAGGAAACCTAATAATACAAATGAAAGGAGAAAAATAAATGAAGTCACTAAATAAGTGAATAATTGTTACCATGGCTGCTCGACGTTGTCTTCCTTGCACTCTTGAGTCTCCGGTCATACATATCTATGTATAAGAAGTTCCAAGGGACTTAGAGTCCACCATACATAACCTACACCACCTCCTTCGACATTTATTTAGCGAGGCCTAGAAACAATATATAAAAAAAGCATAAATATTAAGATTTCAACCTAAGTTATCTTTATAATAAGTATCCCAAATTACCTTTAAACCATATCCCAAGACATTGAAATCATATATCTTATTGGGTTATATACCCTAGTTTGATGTGTGTGTATGTGTCTACTTATGTTTGGTATAAGTATAAATGTATGTGTAACCCTCATTTAGAATCATGTATTCCCTCATTAAAAAAAACCACTTTAAATGTTAAAGTAATAAAAGATAATTATGTGAAGTAATAGAAGATATTTTTAGGATGACCCCAAGCTATGTTGTGACTATACAAATTAGTACATACTAAATGATTAAATGCCACCTTCCCATGTCACAACAATTTCTAATCAAGAGTCTATTCTCTAGCTATTACTAAATTGGTCATCTTAACTCTCCACAATTAGTGAATTGGTCATCCTAGCTCATATTGATTTTGTTTCTTAATTAAGACATAAACATTGTCACTGGTCCCATAAGTTTTTGGGTCATACTCATCGTTATATCTTTAAAACAACGATAGTAAAGAAAAATGGTAATTCGAACTTGAACTCAAGATTCATGAATCAATGTCTTAAGGCAAGTCTATGATTTCAATGTCTATTGTTCGTAAATGGACAGTTTTAGTCCAGAGTAATAAATTGTAGACCAAATATTTTATTTTAAGAAGGCATATTATTTTTTGCATTTTTAAAGCTCTTTCACATATATACTTCAAATTTTAGTGTCAATTTAAGGATTTGGTATTCAATTAGTTATGTAAAATGCATCTTTTAAGGGGTAGATCGCCCTTCTTTTTTGTCGCTCAAGAGTGATTGACATTGACCATTAGTGTTTGGAAATCCCCTGCCACTTATATTTATCCACATATTCTCCTATCTCTACTCATGAGTTCCTCTCCATGCAAAGACTTCCTTGCCTTTGACCAACTTGTTGCAATGTGGTTGGAACTCCATTCTTGAGGGATTATAAAACATTAATATAATATGTAATGTTAAGCATAACCAAGGTTAAATTATTGACCATTAATCAGACATATCATACATATATCGCTACCTACAACATTCTCATTTAAACTATATATGTAAATAAGAATGTTGTCAGACTCACTGCAGTCAACTGTAGACTTGACGATTTTTCTATTTGTATAAATAAAGGATCAACATTGACGGCTATCAGCCCGAAGGCCATTTGATTAAATAAACTATTCCACAACAACACAATCTCTTCGTGTTTGGTTAGGTTAGTCGTCTTTTTTCACATTCTAACTTTGAGAAACTAACTACATGACATGTGAGACATTATGTTTCTCTAACAACATTAATAATAAAGAATGCTTACAACATCAAATATTGATTCTACACCCCTGATTATAGCAATGATCAACCTGACAAACCCATTGAGACTTTCCCTATGTTTTGATTTTCTTCGACATAGTTTTTAAATAAATTTACTACATTAAACATCATAATGTTGGTGACATTAAATATAACCCCAAAATTTGTGAATCATTTTCAATCAATTCTTCTCAAGTGTGCGGAGGCTCTTCAACAATCTAAGCTACATGGAAATATCTCTTTGCTACATTTATATTCCACAAACACAACCTTGTTAAAATATAATGAGAATGAACCATGAGAAAATGTCTTAACAAAATGAATCTAAAGACTAATCTAAACTATACATTTCTTAAATGACAATATTTTTCTATAACTTGATCAAAGATACATGGATGCAGGTAGAGCCAATTTCATATTTTCCCTACAAACAAAGTTATCAAGATTATGTGTACTAGAAGATGATTTCTTCGAAATGACATAGGTTTGTTGTTTTTTGGCTTTAGGATTAGTTGAAGTTACTTGGATTCTATCTTCCATGGAATTAAATTAGATTTAATTGGAGAAGAATCATCTAACAATCGCATTGGTATTAGATGAATTTTAGTTGGAGGGGAATTCAATGTCAATTCAAACTCGACATATCAGGGCATTGTCATTGAATGTTTATAAGTAAAATGCATGTGTCAAAATACTATGGAGAGGTTACTTTGTCATTCGAGATGGTGAAACTCAAATGACCATCAATTATAGCACATGTGCAAGTGAGCAACATTTTCTTTGATTTTTGTGCACTCTAGCCTATTGATCCCATATCACCCAATTTTTTTCACACTCTCATTGAGTTGTCCCAGTTACCCACTAAATGTCCCAATACATAACAATCACCCCTCAATTCCCTCTTAATCCAATATTCCTCCCACCATGCATACATTTATGATTAACTTGTTGGAAACTTATTTTTGGGGGCACTATACACGACTACCATACATGTATGCATGAATAAAAAACAAATTGAGTTGTTCAATAGATCCTCTATTGATTATTCAACTATCGTCCAAAAGAAACACCTCTTATCTTTGAGCATTGTAATCACCAAAGTAATTCAAAGTTCTCTTTCCCCAACTTCGGTGTATGATAGTTAATAATAACTTTAATTGTTCTATCACAGATATTACAAAGACTTTCACGTAGTCTTTTGCATAGTACATAAGAATATGTTAAATTTAAAAAAAATATAGTTAGAGCAACAAAAAAACTATGTGATAGCTAAGTCCTTATCGCTATAAGTTATAAATGCAATTAGTTTTTGCAAAAAGCATTTTGTGAATCCCAACAAGGCCATAATTATGTCGAAGGCGTGTATGTAGGAATAGGTTTTGCTTGAAACATGTCAACAGGAAAAACCTGTCAACCAAACCACCTCTCCAAAACCTGTCAACCAAACCACCTTATCACTTCAACTGTCAACCAACCCACCTTATCACTCTAGTTGCCACCTTATCACTCTAGTTGTCATGCATTTTTTTCTTGTATAAGGCACGCCACTAGCTACAACTTCAACAATATGTAATTTCAGTTTAGCTTGCATCCTTAGTTCTCTGGCGGTGGCCCTCCGGCATGTTGAGGAGCAATTTGTATACCTCAAGTGGAGTTACAATCAGAGGGATTCTTCTATATGGCCTACCTTTTGAAATCACGAGGGACTCTTCCATATGGCCTACCTTCTGAGCATGGTTGAACCTTCGACCTAGCCAAACTATGTTGGTCCTTCACTGATAATGGCCCAACAAGATGATTGAAAACTTAAAACATCACAACAAGACGTCGCTCCAGTAATATTTATTATCTCATATGGGATTGTCTCGTTTCCACAGAAAACCACGAGGAAGCTGGCAGTTTTGAGAGCATTATTCTTGAGGCACAATGTTTGTGGCTTCTGCACTCATTTCTTCACTCCTCTTCTGGTTGGCAAAGGTATATTAACTCCAGACGCCTATGTTTTTCACGCTTCTCTTTGCAAATTCCCGCACACTCTAGGGCACGGATTTCACTACTTTGTGGCTTGGCCTCTTTACATTTCTTTGCAAGTGCGGAATGTGGTAGTTAAGATGCACTGTGTTATATCCAACAAAGAAACCAACCTTAACAACAGTGGTAAAAATAGGGGGGGTATGGAACTATTTGATGAGAATCATGATGGGTAGAATTGTTAGGCCATGACACACATTGCAACATATTTTGGGCTCGACAAAATCCATGGTTACAAAGGTTTCCCATCATTCTCCCGATGTGGTTTCAAATAATTTCAATGAAGTATAGAATCTGAGGATCGAATTGCCTGGTAGGGAACTGGGCATTGAGGATGGTGTGTTACTGAAATGGAAAGCCGTGTTTGGGAGTACTTTGGAGAGTTGTGTTATTCTCGGGGTAGGCATTTATGAATATGTCTGTAATTTTTCTCCTCCCTCTTTGTTTCGGTAATTTTAGTTCTAGTGCATGTCATGCATCCCTTGGAAAATATTTTTTATTTGGGTAGACTAATTAGTTCTTGTAGGAAGTAGACAATGGTGGGATGATTGATCTCTACCATTGCCAAGGGTGCATGAAAACTTTGTAACCCTAGATTAAATCGAGGGCTTAGGAAAAAAAGGGATTGAGAGAAAGCCTCTGGTCTCATTCTTCTTTGTTCCACCCCTTTCGGTTCGTCCTAATTTCTCTTCAATTATATATGCAAAGAAAGTGTTGCAAAGCCTCCATTTTACCTAAAAAGGAAAGCCTTTGTTTGATGCAAGGTCCTTGAAACCCCTTATGTAGCAAGAATTTTCTATTTTAAATAATAACAACTTGGAATGCTTTCTTTCAAATCTGTCTGTGCACACTATCTATTGATTGGCTTGCGTTGCAATTTTTGTGTTGGTAGGAGATATACTATATCTTTATTATCAATTTTTTGAGAAGTACTTGGGTTTTGAGAAGCTAAATTGATTGTAATCTTATATTAAGTAGCAGCCAAATTGCAAATTTCTCTGGGAAAACAATGATGTCTGGGGATGACTATTGAATACATTGAGTATTGGTACAATCTCAATGGTAGATTTTATGACATAGACTGTGATGGGAACACAAATAACTCATCATGACTTTATTTAAAGAACAACTAACATATGATAGATTTGAATACTAATCTGGAATTAAATCTTACAACCAAAGCTTTGGCATTCCTTAAATCTATTTAAACCACTAATATCACTTTAAATTTTTGACAACCTCTTCATTTTCTATATGACGATAAGAATAAAACATCTGTTATATCAATCTTCTTTTAACATGCAACTAATTTTTTTTTTTATGATACCTGCTTCTTTATAATGTTCTTTGGTTATTTCATTGCAATTTCTAGCTTTCTCCCTGCATTATACTTATACCGTAGGTAGTTTGGAGAAAGCTTTAGGTATTGTACCGCAAACAACAAATCCACAACCTTTATTAAGTATAAAATAATCTAAACTTATAATTTTAACATTATTTAAGAAAGTACAGAGCTTTGAGTATTGAAACTAAACAACGTGAATGGTTGAGTGTATGGATGGCTTCTTTAAAAAAGTATTCTCCTAGTAATTATTTGAACGATCTGGAAATACTTTAAACGAAAACTATAAATATTCACTGGAACTTTTCTACAACCATGGAGAATGAAAAGAGATTGTCCTTTTCATGCTTGCTAGGAGTGAAAAAATATTGATGAAGATCAAAGGTATTTTGCAATAAAGGGCCACAATTGAGTGACCATAATTCGAAGTTGGGAGACCATCCAATCTTTGCACAAATAGTCCATTGCAAGGTGTAGGAAAATTTATCGACTTTTTACAAAAGCCATAAAGTTATGGTCGTGGCCCTTCTTCCCCTACAAATAAAAGTAACTAACATTGTCCCGAATTCGTAGAACTGAAATAAAATGGGTAGAGCCCTAAAATAAAAATACAAGAAATAATTTTCAGAGGGAAGAGCCACCCCTTTGGGTGGGGAAGCAGGCCCAAGACAAATTCTTTCTTATAAACCTATGTGTGAAGAAAATCCTACAAAACAAATAACCATAAAACCATGATGGAAGTAGCCCATCTCTCCTTCTCGTCATTTTCATGCGAAACAAGCGAACACAAATGAGTAACCCTTTTTCAATTGAGAGGGACAAAGAGAGTACTATACTCAGCTGCAATTCATGCCTAAAAAAATTCGGGGAACCCCACGGTTTCACATGGCATGTTCAAGACCTTTTCTGATTTGTGGCAAACCAGACATCCATTGGTAAAACCAAAACCATATGGTAGATCCTTAATGGATGAAAAGAGCCACCCAAGTGCTCTAAACATAAAAATGAAGATTGCAACTTTTATTGAAATTATCAATGACTTTGCTCTGTTATGTTTCTTAAACAAAAATTGGGCACAACTTAATTGTCTTCAAGATGGTGTCAATGTTGCTAGCATGTTAGTTGTTCTAAATACATGCCATTTTTTGGTTTCACGCTTAGGCACATTTAAACCATCAAAATCATTTGCCTACAAAACGATACCTTCAAAATCCAATCCCACTATCATAACTTGACTAATAAAACTACCTTTATATTGTTTTATTCAATTTAAAATAAATTTGTATATAATTCAAAAAAAACCCTTAACTTTTTACTCACCCAATTTAAATAATTGGGAAAAAAATTTGTACAAAAGTAAAATCAATCCACTTTTGTTGTGCATGCTCCAAGAAATCTGCTACAGATTTAAAATCAAACGATTTTTGCGACTTTTGTTTTGAATCTCATATAGGAATTTAGTGTTTTTTTAATGGAAAGTTGAGGATTTTTATAATGTGATATGAGATTAACAGTGAGGCTTGTTAGCTCGCAGGGTTGTAGACCGATTGGCAAGTGTCGTGTAAATGGAAGGAAATATGTAAAAGAGGTCTCATGTTCGATTCTCACCCCCAAATTAAAAATAAATAAAAATAGTGAGACTTGTTAGTCATATCCAATGATCTAGTGAAATTTTGTCTATTGAACAAGCAATTAAGTTTTCCACAACCTTGATCCATTTTCAATGTCCACAATAATATTTAAGAATTTAATGTAAAAGGATTAATGCCTGTAAAAAAAATATTAATGTAAGAGGATTAATGCCTATAAAAAAATATAGTAAAAACAAATTTTCCTTTTCATTTTTTTTTCATTTTTTTTTTAATATAGATATTGTGTTGTCAT
>JZKD02S2281523.1:62127-77122 GCA_000966675.3 Picea glauca | reverse complement strand
AAAAAACAAATAAATAAAAAAAGACAAATAACAAGTTTTTTTAAGATTTTGACTATTTCTCTTAAATCAATTAATCTTTGTTTAAAGTATAATTTTAAATTGATAAAATTATTTTTTTAAATGTAAAAATATATTCAACATTTTTTTTTATAAAAACCAATTATATCCAAAAACAAATGAAACCAAATCAAATAAATACCAAAAAAACAAATAACAAGTTTTTTTAAGAGTGAAAAACAAAACTTATTATAATACTCTTAGTTATTAAAATCTATACCTATAATTCAAAAGAATTGGAAGCATTGTGAAAATTGATTGTGTATAAATAGATAATGATAGTGATGGACAATGATATCAAAATCAACTAAAATGAACTAAAAATGAAGAATAACACCTGGAATCAACATTTACATATAATGATTAAAAATATAAAAGAAGAATAATAATAAGCAAACAATGTAAATACACAAGAGAAAATCATAGTGCAAAATTACTTTAAGGCAAATATATCATGACTTGAAAAACTTGTAATTGCACAACTAAGAATTAGCTTATACATGTAAGATGTGAAAAAAAATGGGCGCAATCCAAGTGGCCATCCGGGGAAGCTTATGTCAACTATAGGGAAAACAATAGTCTAAATATTAGACATTTTGAACTTTTTCTTACTGTTTTTTTTAATCAGTTTTGTCCATGTGGAAATGAAGAGGTAGACTGGACAATGGCAACTGGGCAAGTATCCACCGTGAGTACTTCTTTCAAATCTGTGTGTTAATTAAATCCTTGGATTCAAATCTGTGTGTTAATTAAATCCTTGGATTCAAATCTGTGTGTTAATTAAACCCTTGGATTCAAATCTGTGTGTCAATTAAACCTTTGGATATATTCTAATTTATTAGAAGAAGAGTAGCGAACAAATTTTAATATTTTAGTAGGTAAAATTAAATTAACAGTTACACTATTTTAGAAATTTATTTTAATTTTAATTTATTAAGTAAAATTTATTAAATATTATTAAGAATTTAGAAATATAAAATACAACATTTTTTTATTTTTTTTTAAACTAAAATAATTTTATAATAATATGTTTATAGTAATCCTTGGTATATGTCAAAAGGCATTTAATCAATTGTTGGCATTCTATTAACCTTTAAATACATTTATGTACAAATAACAAATTAAGATAAAATTATCTCTCATAGTTGGATCTATCTCAAATTATATTATATTTTAGGTTCTTTACACTTCAATATATTTGGATCTATTAAGAGCCAAGAGAGATTAAGATGAATCTATGTTGATTAATATCCCATTCTTGGGTAAGATGAAGCTTTTCTTTCCTTTCTTTTTTTCAAAGCTTTCAATCGATGAGATAGAATACCTAAAGACTGATGAGGAATGGCTTCTCGAGATCTTTGGTGATTTTTGGGACATCCTTATGAGAAAATTTACTAATCCGGAGGGTTGTCCTAGCTCTGTATCTGAGGGTTTGGGAGCTGAACTTCATCCATGTAGCCCATCAGGTGACACACAGCCTGTTTCCCCCTCTGGTAGGGACCTTTCCACTGACTATCCAACCACTGATGAGCGTAACTGCAAGTCAGTTGTGGATGGTCTGGGACAGTCCGGAATAGGTTTAATTGACTTTGGCCCTTGCTTTGAGGCCCTTGAGTTCCCAACTATTCCACTGGCCAACGAAAGCAGGGCCTCGGGATTCCTTACCTGTTCAGATAATGTGATCAACATCCCTCCTACAAATTTCTCTCTGTCTCGCAAATCCAAGGTAGTCAAGACTTTATCGACTGCACCTCTTTCTATTTCCTCCACTTCCACCTTGCCTTTACCCTCTGGTGCACGGCCCAATGTGACAATTTGGAAAAAATCTCGTCCCTGGCCTCCAAAGAAGCCCCCCGGGGCTATTGAAGGTGGCTTGGCTCATTTTGGTAAGTTGTACATGGAGTATCAGGTTCTCACCTTATCCCTTGACCTTAGTCTTCCTGAATCACCAAACCAAAATTACGAGAGATCTCCTCTTTCGGCCCTTAGAGCAGGCTTGTTGACTTCAGTAGTTCCCTCATGATCATTTTATCCTTCAACTTACATGGGTTTGGGGCCCCCACAAAAACAACATCCCTCAAAATTCTATTGGAACAGAGAAACTGTGACATTGTATTCTCACAAGAAACCTTGGTGGATGGTGATAAGGCTAAAGGTTTTTTTCTCCAGTGTCTACTTTCATGGAACTGTGTCGCAATGGATCCAAATGGTCATTCGAGTGGTTTATTAGTTGGATGGAACCCTACAGTTGTTGAGTTGTGTGCAATTGGCACTACTGCAGGTATTTATTTGGAGGGAAGAAGCAAAAATTCAGTTGATGAAGTTAAACTTTTGAATTGCTATGTGCCTTATAAAGATAGGGAAAGCTTATGGCACTCCCTTTTGGATTCTAGTCTTCTAGAAGAAAATGGTCTTATAGTTGGAGGAAATTTAAAATTTACCCTATTTTCTCGAGAGGTGTGGAGTAGCTCGGCCAGAATTGACCCTCTTGCAGATTTTTTCACTAATATTCTTCTTACATCTGGGTTAGTGGATTTACAACCGATCCAATTGGCTCCGACTTGGCGCAATGGCAGAGCTAGAATATCTAAAAGGTTGGATTGGTTTCTCGTGGATGAGAATCTCCTTAGAATTCATTGTAAATATAGGTCCTGGATTATAAATTCTACTATTTCATATCATAATCTGATATGTCTACAAATGGAATATTCTCCCCATAAAGATGTTCCACCCTTCAAATTCAACAATACCTGGTTATTCAATCTAGAATTTACTTCCCTTATCAGGACTACTTGGATCTCTATGGAAAAATGGACGAATAGTTCACCTACTCTCCTACTGTGCACAAAGTTGAGGAAGTTAAAAAAATGTGGTGGTTCGGTGGCAGTCAAACAAAAAAAAGCAGCTACATTCAGATCTTCTACAAATTGATCAAAAAATGTCAGAGCTCTTTTTAAAATGTTCGTCCCAGGTGTTTGAGAAGGATGAACTCAATATCCTCAAGGCCCTAAAACAAAGGAAGGATAAAATTATTGCAATTGAAGAATCTACATGGAGGCTCAGAAGTAGGGAAATTTAGTTGAACAAGGGTGACAAGAATACAAGATTCTTCCATAAATTTACATCTCAAAGAAGAAGTCAAAATACAATCTGGGATATAACAAATGAGGATGGAAGTGTCAAATCCATCGATAAGGAGATTAAGGAGACTGCCTTTAAGCATTTCCAATCCCAATACAACACTAGAGGCAAAGGACACGCATAATCAGTTAAAATTTCTAAAAGATGTGCCCAGATTCTTCAACGATGATGAGAGCGATGATATAGGAAAGTCAGTCACCATAGAGGAAATTGAGGAAATTGTCAGTAAAATGCCTAAAGAAAAAAGTCTGGGCCTGGATGGGTGGACAGGGGAAATTTTTCAAACTTTCTTTGACATTATGGGGGCTAATCTTCATAAGGTTGTTGAGGGTTCCAGAGTTTCAGGTCATATTCCAAGTGCACTCAATGCAAATTTTTTCACCCTTATTCCTAAGGTGAGCAAGCCAGATTCCTTTCATGATTTTAGGCCCATATCCCTTTGTAACTTTATCTATAAAGTGATATCCAAGACATTAGCCTCTTGTATGAAAGAAAAACGGGCTACAAGTATTTCCCAAGAACAGTTTGGATTTCTTAAAGATAGATTGATTTTTGATGTTGTGGGAATAGCCCAGGAATGTTTGCACACCGCAAAGTCTAAGGAATTAAGTTCATATATTCTTAAGTTGGACTTAAATAAGGCACACGACAAAGTGTGTTGGCAATATTTTTGGTTTTTACTCATCCAAATAGGTCTAAAATGGGAGGTTACACAATGGATTATGGCATGTGTAACTAATGTCAGTATGGCAGTATTGATTAATGGTTCCCCTACAAATTTTTTCAAGAGCTATCGAGGTTTGAGGCAGGGATGTCCTCTTTCCCCCCTGTTGTTCCTTCTGATGGTTGAATGCCTCAGTAGACAAATGAAAAAGGTTGTGGAAGAAGGTTCATTCAAAGGCATTAAATTTGTTGTTGAGACTTTCATTTCTCATTTGTTTTTTGTCGACGGTGTGCTCATTTTAGGAGACGCAAGTTTCAAGGACTGGATGACATTTCAATCTATTTTAACAAAATTCTGTTGAGCTTCAGGTATGGAGGTTAATTGTCAAATGTTGTGCTTCCTAGCTTAGAATATTGATCCAAGTCTGGAGATAAAACTGCGGTCTATTTTTAATATCCAATTTATGAGTATAGATGATGGTATGAAGTACCTTGGCTTATTTCTTAAGCCCAATAATTACAGAGTGGTTGATTGCAATTGGATGATTCAAAAAATTGAAAAGAGAATAGGGAATTGGTCCTTTCGTTGTCTCTCCTTAGGCGGTAGGCTCGTCTTAGAAAAAACAACATTGCAAAGCCTCCTTGTGTATTGGCTCAGTCTTGTTAAAGTTCCATCTTCCATCATGCATAGGATTCAACAGCTCATCGCAAAATTCATTTGGAGAGGTGCTAGAAAATCAACCAGCTTCCACTTATCCAAATGGAAAAAGATTGTTATGCCAAAGGAAAATGGCGGATGGGGTATTCGTAATCTTAATTGGTTTGCTTTGTCTTTAGCTGCCAAGTCTTGTTGGAGGGGTCTTTTTGGAGAAGGACTGTGGACTTCGGTGTTAAAAAAGAAATACCTCAAAGGAATCAACTTGACTTCTTGGATCCGGAAAAATGAAAGTAAATTCTCGGTTGCCTCTATCATTTAGAAGAATTTAATGAATTCTCTGCCTCTTATTAAAAGATGGTTGGCCTGGTCTATAGGTAGTGGTAAGCAGGCCATTCTTGGCCTAGATCCTTTCATTGGAGGTAATGCATTGTGTACTATATCTGACCCGTTAATCAAACATCTTAACAATGTGCGTATTTTCACTTTAGCACGTGCGACTTATCATTATGCATCAGGAAATAATCCTTGTTGGATTGATACCAATCGACTTAGGCTGTCGGGTGAGATGGCTACAGAATGGGATGATTTCCTTATTATGTTGTGGAGCAGTGTTATCTCTTTTAATAATTCCAATGATAAACTTGTTTGGTCTTGGAATAGGGCGAAGGGCTCTATCACTGCTAAATTAGCTTATCAATCCATAATTTTTTCTAATATTCTAGAAGATAATAGATGGTGGTATAAGGCTATTTGGAAAGTTAATGTCCTAGGCAAAAATAGTTGTTTCATTTGGCTATTTTTGATGGATTGTATTCTCACAGGTGCTAACTATATAAGAAGGGGAGGGATCAGACCTTCAACATGCAGTCTATGCCTCAATGTTGAAGAGACGACCTCTCATCTATTTTTGCATTGTGTTGTTTCAAAATCTATTTGGAAAGATATCCTTTTGTGAAGATTTTGGATGCTTGGGGAGATCATGTTTTAGAAGAAAATCTTTTAGATTGGTTCATTAACTATCCTAAGTTGAGACACATTCCCTTTCTAGTGATATGGGGAATTTGGAAATATAGGAATACAATTTTATTTGAGAATTGGAATAGACAGAATTCAAAAATTGCCACAAAAATCCTACTTTCAATTCAAGAATTCCAAGGAGATTGTGAAATAGATAAGCTAGACTTCTTACTCAATCTGGTCTATTTTGATGATTCTCCTATTGGGTTCTTTGATGGTGCTACTAATGGAGGTATTTGTGGTATTATTTTATTTCTTAAACTTAGCAATGATTATTTCTACAAAGCTCACTTTGCTTGTAGCGAAGGAAGAAATATGAAAGCAGAAATAGTGGGCCTATGGGGACTTTTACACTTTGCAGCTAGCCTATCTATAAGCAGGATGATGGTTGTTGGAGATTCGAAGGTGGCGATAGATTGGATAAAAGGGAAGGCAAACATGGATCTACTTTATCTCAGTCCATGGAAAGATAAAATCTGGAGGTTAAAAGACAGTTTCGAAGGGCTCAAATTTATGCATGTTCACAGAATCGTTAACTCCGTTGTTGATCAATTATCCAAAAAGGCCCTGAACTATACTATTGGATGGTTGTATTTTGAGGAACATTTTCAAGGAGCAGTCATTCATGTAGATAGATACTTTTTGTTCAATTGACAGATTCACACCTTGGTCTTATAGAACTAATTGTTAACTATATAGTGATGATATGAACTTTTACATTTTGTATATTGAAGCAATTTTGTTTTGAAGGCAATAGTAGCAGATACTGATGTCCATTATCAATTTGTCAAGACATATATGGATCCATATGTACAATGTAAGCATCATATGTATTTTGGAAGTTTCATTTGATTATGAATAGAATAACAATGAAACTGTTTTTTTCTACGTGAAAAAAAAATGCATCATGTATAATACTAAATTTTAAAATAATAAATGTGGTACTATTTTTTTTAAAGAGATGTTTCAACAAACATGACAGATACAATTGAGTGGCTCAGCTCTATCACCGCTACATTGCTCTAAGGGTTTTAAGAGTTATTCAAAAATGGTTTCTTATGTAAATGTTATGCTTTGGCCCACACAAGATAAAAGACTTGAATTTTCTTTGATTATTTTATTCTTTATTATTGATGGACACCTATATACTAGTGATATTGCATGTACATCTACATAATCTTCTTTATTATTTGATTTATACATTTTAAATTATTAAATAAACTAATGTAATTAAATTTTCCTTTCCTTGTGATATTGCAGGTACATAATGAAGATATACATGAATTAAATATTCAAATTCTATTTCTATTCAACTATGTTATGCTATACAATTAAAAGTTTAGAAAATCAAGCAACGTATAGGGAGTGAGTATGTACAAGGTTTGTGGTTCAAACATAACAAAAGAAAATGGTTGTATATTCAAAAACACAAAACGTGTACATAATAATGTTAAAACATTTTTATTATTAGTCCCTGTCGTAGGCGTAGAGGGACTATAGCAATCGATAAATCGTTGACTGCATATTACTTTGTCCTTTGACCCGAAATATTTGCACAATACCTATTGTTGGAGCTATGGAAATAAAAGAATATATTTTTATATAATAAAAGTAACATAGATGTATTGATCTGATTGGATAAGAGATTGAAGGTCTTATCGTCGGCTTCATTATTCCCAATGTAGTATATGAAAACATATCCAAAGTTTTTCTCATAGTCAGTATGTTTTAATCATATATTTTTCATGTATCTTGCTTCAAGGTTGATTAATGATAGCATTGGCTCGAATGTTTGTATTAGCATTTTCTTCTACTTGAATATATCCGCAAGTTTTGATATGTAATAAGCATATTGAAAAGTTTTGATATCCAAGCTTTGTAGTGATTGAGAATTCCAAAGTTTATAGCGTCTTTGGAGAATGTATATTTCTTGAAATGTATTGACACTTATTCTGAGATGCGTCAATAGGATTGAGTGCGTAAATGTTCACATGACATGACATTCTGCAACACCCCTGACAGCTTAAATGTTTGCATTCCGCGAGGTGCTTAGACATCCTGAGAGTATTAAATGTTTATGTAAATACGATTCTCGGAGTACATTTTTCCTCGAAATTTTCTATACAGTTACAGTGAATTTGCACTTGATTGTCTACCGCCAGTTCAATAGCCATTGTATGTTTCGTCCTTGTTCTACCATTGAAGCTACATACATTTTTTATTGGTTCAGTGACTGCTTCTTCTTCGTTGGTTTGTCAATTGCTTCCATTGTATGCTTCATCCTCGTAATCGTTGAGGCTATATACATTGTTTATTGGTTCAGTGAGTGGTTCTTCCTCGTTGGTTTCTCGGTTGCTGCGTGTTTTTGTTTCACTAGTGATTCGAGTTGTGCTTCTGCATTTCATTGTTTCAAAGTAAGTTTGGATGTCGTGGTTTCATTTTGTATTCCTTGTTTGTTGTTTAATTTGCAGTTTGCACGTAAGAATGTTTACTTATTTTTAGTCGCATGTTCCTTGTTTGTTTTCAGTTCCTTTTCTATTTGGGTTGCATTTTCGTAATCGTTGGAGATACATATGTTGTTCACTGACTCAGTGGTTCTTGTTGGTTCGTTGGTTCCCGGGTTGTTGGTTCTGTTTGTTTGGTTGGGGTTTGCACTTTGGGGCACTAGGGATGTAATTCGGCCTCTTCGTGCTTTCTCGTTGGTTTGGTCCATGTTGGTTTCTTTTCTTTGATTCAGCCTTGCAGGGTTGGGGTGCAGCGGCAGTGGTTGGAGATTTTTTTTTTTTTGGATTGTTATTTTTTTGTTTGGGGCACTTTACGGTGTTTATGGATCATACATAGAGAAGCGCAAAGGTTCATGTTTCTGCCTTTGTAGACTGTTCGTTGAGTCAGTTTTTCTCTATGTACATATTGCTTGTTCTCCGCTGAATACTGGCTTCCATTGATGTTCATTAAATTTTGTGGGTTCCCAAATTGAAACAAACAGAGTAGTTGGAGAAAAGGAGAGAGTCTCGACTGCATCGGCTGAAGAGGATATAGAAAGGTGCATGCTCGTACTGTTGTTTCATATTTCATTGTTTTGTATTTAATTTATGGTATGGATATGTGTTAAGCTAGTTGCATGCCTTCCTACATGGTAAGTTTTCTTGGTTGCATACGTTTATTCCTGCATACTAAGCTAGTGCATGTTCGTTGTGTTTGCGTTGCATTGCTACATTTAAACAAACAGAATGGATGGACAGGACAAAGGACTCTTTGGCGGGTAAATAGACATGTTTCTTTTTTGTTTTACATGTTTGTTTTCAAACTAACTTGCCTTCCTGTCGATTGCATCTTCCGCGTTACTGCCTTGGAAAAAACAGGTTTCTTGGAGAGGGAGATGAATTCTTCTATGCAGCAGCAAAGGGTTATGTGGTACAATCTTCTAAAAGGTATACCAAGTGTGCCAACAAATTAAATATACAAACCGGGTGCGGACATATAATGTAGAATGCATATATTTGCTTAGTCATGATGTCCATCTGCAAACGCTTGCATTAGAAAAAGTTGGATTAGTGAGACGACCATGAGCAGTCATTCATCCTAGACATCGGAGAACCGACAAGGCCAAAGGTAAAGATGCATGCATTGTGCTCTTACTATGTTTACTAGACAAATTTCTCGGGCTATATATTCAACTATGGCATCGCAAATATGTTGATGCCATCTGCAGTACATGGTTTGCAGCTCGCAAGAAGTATCAACAAGTACGAGCGAGACACCGAACCTGTTGCATGTTCCGCAGACTAAGAGGTGTCGTTGCGAAACTCTGGCTCCATAGTTCATCAAAAGTATGCATGTAGTTGTAGCACACTACCATTCACTTTAGTTTTCCTGTTCGAAAAATGTCTTCAGGTCTAGAGTTATGACATCCAAAGTACTGTCAATAGAGGCCTTGAACAACCGCCAAACTGGACAGGTGCTCGTCGGTGACATAATGGTTGTCTATACCACCTACTTGGACAAGGCAAACAAAAGTAGACCCATTATGCATGATGATATGACAGACAAGGATGCCATGATGACAGTCACATTGATTGTTCCTTCGCAACTTGTTCAGAAACATGCAGAAAAGATATTGTCACGTAATGGGATATCCATTACAAATTTTAATATATTTCTGAAAACAGTATATGACCGTGGTGATTGCGATCGAATTATTTCGGTCAACGAAACAAGCATTGTGGAAAAAATTGCTCCTATTTGTTCAGAATATCGCTTCCTCCTGGACTCGACTATTAGGCAACTTGCATAGAGCACTGATATTTACCCAATGGAAACGATTGGGGTTGTTGTCACACTGGCCAGGAAATTTGTGTCGCAACACATTCTCCATATAAAGGATGGAGAGTCAGACAGTGAGAAGGCAATGGTACTGCTTTTCATATTCAATTTTGTTGTTTACTTTCACTTCTGCATGTATGTTGAATAAGTTACACAAAAATTGCATTGTTCCATGTTGCAGCTACAATTGTTCGATACGTATTCAGATTTGTTTTCGTCAATGGAACAACAATTGCATAGAGGGAAGATTCCACTCATGTTGTTAAAAAATATAACAAAAAAGAAGGATGCTAGAGAAACGATCTTTCGGACAACCCAATCAACGTTTGTAATAGAGTTTAGAGCAGATACAGTAAAGGATCTGGAGAAGCTAGCTAGCTCTACAATTGTTGTGTGTATACATTTACAAAATCATCCTCGCTTTTCTTATAGAAATAGCCTTCAACAAATTTCTGCAGTTGTTAAATATTTTTTTTTGTTTTAAAGGGGAGGGTGGGATGCAGTTGTGTATTATATTGTTCAATGTATTAATTCCTTTCCTCGCATTCCCAGGTTGAAGGTCTTTTAGTTGCAACCAATGTGTACTCGACCCCCTTTGAGCCTGTTTGTGAAAAATGCCATTTCGTTGCCTTTGCCTCCGCTTTGATAACTTATGATACGATTGATTGTCTGGGATGCGGTGAAAAATGTCCATATATTTATGGACATTGCCTCAGTGGTGTTATTCAAACCGTGGGCAACACAACCGTGCTTTGTACGATCAGGAAACTGCTGTTACAAAATGTGCTTCCTGAGTTGGCAGAGTTGTCGTATGAAACATATCTACAGAAAAAGGCAAGCAGTGTCTACATGCTGCGGTAGCTTCGGATACAAAGCAAATTCACCTTAAATGAGGACAATGCAATTTTGCATATCGGCTGAAAAGGGGAAAAAAAAACATTATATGAAACTTTGAGAGGAAACAAAAATACCTCATGTCTCTTTGTAATATTTGTTCAACATCCAGATGAAAGTTCGTTTCAACAGAAAACAAATGTGGCGGTGTCTTTTCTTTGTGTATCAAATTGTTTGGTACAAAGGTCAATGGGTTCTGCTCTATGGAACCTTCTGGGAACTTGCTTGTGGACTGTTTAAAGTATGGTTGGTTCTTGATTATCTGCTTTGTTTGTCAATTTGTATACCCTGGAACTCCAGTTGTTCTTTGGAGGACACCGAACTGTATAATTGTTTTTTTTTAGCCAACTGGGACGCAAATCCGCCTGGTAATTTCTATGGCGCTATAACGAAATTGTATTATCACTTGCTTTAGCATATTTCCTTGATCAATGAACTTGGTCAAAGTATTGTTCTAAAATAATTTGAAATCAACGAATATATAGTGTTCGAACTGCGACTGTCCTCACATACAAACAAGAGGCTCTTAAAATACAAATTGGCCATTGTTTTCACATTTTTGCTTATTCGATGAAGTTAGTCAAATTGATATCCTGGAATAATTTGAAATCAATGAATATTTAGTGTGTGGAATGCAATTGTTCTATCATATGAACAACAGGCCCTTCAAATTCAAATTGATCCTTGTTATGCTTGCGGTTATAAAATTTAAAAAAAAAAACCTTTTCTTTCCTTGATTCTTTTAAGAATAAACGATTTAACATCCTTTAATAATTTAATGTGCTAGCTCTCAAGTCCATAAAGTCCCAATTTTCAGCCCACGAGCCCGAACAAAAGAGGCCCATTTTTCATCCCGCCAGCCCCACAACGCTCGATAAAAAAAAATCGTTAAATATGAAATATATACAGAATTGTTACGGGACAATAAAAGTGCAATGTTCAGTGCACCAGCTCGAGTCCTCTTGTCAATTTGTATATGGCGGAAGTCTGGATGCTATTTGTAGCGGAGGGAACAATAGAGACTCTATTTTCAACCTGCGAGGCCGCCAACACGCGATCCAAAAACTTCCCAAGTATGGAAAGAGGAATCTACATACGTTGTATAAAATCTCATTCCATAGTTAATATAGAGACTATGTCCACAAGTCCGCTTGTCAATTTGTATATCTCAGAAGTGAAGATGTTATTTGTAGAACACAGAACAATAGATACTTAATTTTAAGCCTGCCAGGTCACAAATCCGCGATCCAAAAAGTGCTCATGTATGGAATGAGGGATCCGCATATGTTCTAGAACAATGTGTTTGTACAACGAGGAAAAATAGAGGCCCAATTTCCAACCCGCCAACCCCAGAGCCCCCGATAGAAAAAAAAATCGATATTTATGAAATTGATACGGAATCGCTAAGGGGCAATAAAAGTCTAATGTTCAACGAAGCAACCCAAGTCCACTTGTGAGTATGCAATGAGGGTTCTGCATACTTAATTTTCAGCACGCCTGGCCGCGAACCCGCGATCCAAAAAATGCCCATCTATGGAATGATGGATCAGCGTATGTTCTAGAACAATAAAAATGCATTGTTCATCCAAGCAGCCCGCAGCTCCTCCTATCAATTTGTATGTCACGGAAATCTGGGTGCTATTTGTAGGAGACAGAACAATAGACATTATTTTCGGTCGGCCAGGCTGCGAACCCACGATCCAAAAACTGCCCCCAAGTATGGAATGAGAAATCTGCATATGCTGTATAAAATCTCATTCCATACTTTATAGAGGCTATGTCCACAAGCCAGCCTGTAAATTTGTATATTGTGGAAGTCTAGGTGCTATTTGTAGAACACGGAACAATAGATACTTAATTTTCAGCCCGCTAGGCCGCCAACCCGCAATCCAAAAAGTGCCCAAGTATGGAATGAGGACTCCGCATATGTTCTACAACAATACAAATGCAAAGTTCATCCAAGAAACTCGTAGGTCCGCATATGTTGTAGAACAATGTATTTGTACAGCACGCCACAATAGAGGCCCAAATATGCAATTAGTGATCCGCATATTCTGTGTAAAATCTCATTCTGTATTTTATATACAGATTATGTCCACAGGTCCGCGTGTCAATTTGTATATTGCAGAAGTGTGGGTGCTATTTGTAGGATACGAAACAGTAGATACTTAATTTTCAGCCCGCCTACCCATGAACCCGTGATCCAAAAAAGTGCCCAAGTATGGAATGAGGGATGCACATATATTCTAGAACAAAACAAATGCAATGTTCATCCAAGCAGCCTGTCGCAACTCCTGTCAATTTGTATGTCGCGGAAATCTCAGTGTTATTTGTAGGACAGGGAACAATAGAGACTCTTTTTTTGACCCACCATACTACAAACCCGCGATCAAAAAACTGCCTAAATATGGAAACACAGATCCGCACATGCTCTATAAAATCTCATGTCGATACTTTATATAGAGACTCATCTCCGCAACTCCCGCCGTCAATTTGTATATCGCAAAAATCTGGGTGCTATTTGTAGGAGACAGAACAATAGAGACTCTATTTTCGGCCTGCCAGGCCGCGAATTCAGGATCCAAAAACTGCACCCAACAAGTATAAACAATTATTTAAATTTTATTCAATATTATTTTTAACGTTTTTAAATGTAAATTTGGAATTTTGGAATTTTGATTTAGTTTATGATAATCCGTCATATACATTTTGCACCCAACATTTCTATCATATACTTGTACCTTTGAAATGTAAATTTGGAATTTTGATTTTGTTTATGATAATAAAGGTGAAATTTATTTTAATTTTTCTTTTTTCATGTCCAACTTGTTTTGTGATATACTTTTTGCACCCAACACTTCCGCCATATACATTTTGCACCCAACAATTACGGAGTTGCGGGTTGGCGGAGTCGTGGGTTCACATGTTTCATTTTTCATGTCCAGCATGTTCCGTGATATACATTTTTCACCCAACACTTCCATCATATACATTTTGCACCCAACAATTTTGTCATATACATGAGACTGAGTAATTTATAAAATATCAATGGAAAAATGGAAAATGGAAAATGGAAAATGTGAACCCGCAAACCTTCGTTGATGTACCAGACATTAATACTTTTTGATAAATTTCAAATAAAACTAATTCATGAATACTAAATTATGCATGGATACCACATGTATGAAATATCCCTGATCCGGCTAATCAAGATATTGGCTACTGCTCTACTGCTCTGACATGTAGATCTGATACACTAGGGGTTTCTGAATGCGTTTTAGCTGGTGATTGAGATGTTCTTCGGTTATTGTGTTTGCATGTGGGTTATTATGGTTGCATGTTGGTTATTACAAGTGCATGTTGCATAATAAAGGTTTAACAATCATAAAAATACGCATGCAAGAGTATATAAGGACAACGACTCAATATCATGAATAATAATAGTGCATGCATGGGAATACAAATCGCCTACTGAAATATAGAGTCTAGACGTCAGTCAGATCTCATGGATTTGTATTGGAATACAATCAAATAACAAAAGAAATACCTGTGACCGCAAGAAGACAGCAGATCTGTTGCATGCACAGATAGATAGGCAAAATAAGCGATCCCGGAGAAGCACGGTAACCGCTACCAGCTGGAAAACTCGAAATGAAGACTCCACCGTCGGAATGATCTCGAAACTGCTCCAATCAATGCGCCCTAGCCTCTACACTGGAAATAATGCCTGACGGAACTCGTATCGGATCTCTACGGCTCTAGATCTGGACCCCAGGGAGGTTTGCGCCCCTCCTTGGACACTGAATGTGCCCCAATGGATTCCACCGTCAGAATCTGATGCAATATAGCTCAAAACGATCGTCTCGTCCAATGATGTAATGGGTCGGAAGGGTTTGGCTGGATCTGATAGGAAACCCCTACATGCAATGCCAAACATCGGTCTGGAATGACTGCGCCCTAAATGACTGTAGGGGTCGATCTGCAAGATTCCACCGTCAGAATCTGATGATGAATGGCTCAATGGAAGCACCCTGGCTGGATCTCTACTGGGTCTGAATGAATCTGCAATCGGGACCACGGTCTATTGCAGATCTCTGAATCTCCAAAATGGCTTGCGCCCTCCACGGTAATCTCTCCTGAAAAGAACGGTGAAATACCTGGATGGTATCTCCGATGGGCTAGGGTGTGTCTCTCAACACCGAAACTGATCAATGGTGGTGGTTTCCTCCAGAAATCCACAAA
>JZKD02S2281523.1:43008-57992 GCA_000966675.3 Picea glauca | reverse complement strand
GTGTGTCATCATCCAACTTGGGCTTGCCCTTCCACTCCCTTGGAGGGTTCTTCTGATCCTTGTCTCTCTGCGGTACAAAGGGTTTAGTGAAGGGTTTAGTCTTCGACACCGAATCCGCCAAATCTCTAGTGCGTCGGATGGCATCCTGCAAGGAATGAGGGAGGTATGCCTTCACCCAACCTCTCAAGGGTTCTGTGAGCCCTTCGGTGAATAGCATGACCAATCGAGGCTCAGATATGTCTATCACTGCCAGTGCTACCCGCTGAAACTCTGAAATGAATGCCTCTGTTGTGCCAGTTTGTCTCAACTGGGCTAAATCTCTGAAGTGGATCTCCGGATCCCTCCTATCAAATATATCCATGAGTCTCTCAGTGAACTCCATGTAGGAGGTGATGTGATCGTGACCCAATGTCACCAATCCATGATACCACCACTCGTGTGCCTCACCCTCCAAGTGTAGGGTGGTGAAACTGATGGCCTCTGCCTCCGTCATCTGGTTGAGCTTGTAGTAGGTATCCAGTTTCTATACCCAAGCTCTGGCGGTGCATCTGGATGACCCGTCAAAAGAAGGTATGGTGAGTTTACCAACTTTGCGGATGAAGTCAAGGTTATGCCCCTACTGCTGTTGTTACTGCCCTCCTCTCTGTGGCTCTCTGGGACGGTTCCTGAGTCTGAGTCCACAATACTCGACTAGGGTCATGTCCTGCTGGAAGTCACAGACCAAGGTCGCATACTCTCTCCGATACTCTGCAATGTCCTCTGCATGTGTGGCCGGTCTCTGTGCTATCGGTATATGTGCTACTATCGGGGCTGCCCTCTGGAAACTAGGAAATAATGGACGTGGAATCCTACTCGCAGAGGTATACGTGTGAGTGGGTGACTAGGGTCTACTACCTGCCCCTGAGTTCCCATGCACTGCATGTGGGCCTTGAGTGCCCGGAACATCTATCATAGCTAGTCTATCTGCTACCTGAGCCAAAGACTAGGACATGGTCCGCTGACTAGCTAGCATGTCACTGATCATCTGCATGAAGACTACATCCGGATCTGCTGGGGCCTTACCACTTCCCTCTGGTCGCTCATACCTGTCACCTAGCCTCTTCTCTGATTCACGCTCTACTCGTCGCTCTGCTTCTCTAAGTGCCTCCTCCTCTTCCTCTGAACTGGGAGGGAAAGGCGTAAAGTTAGGTCTGTCCCTTCTTCCCTTTCATCGATTGTACGTGACATATTCGTCACCTTCATGCTCACGGCCATCTGGTTCTTCTGTTGGATTCATGGCTTTTTAGTCACAGGCTAGCAGGACTAAAGCTCTGATACCACAAAAATATCCCTGATCCGGCTGATCAAGATATTGGCTACTGCTCTACTGCTCTGACGTGTAGATCTAATACACTGGGGGTTTCTAGATGCGTTTTAGCTGGTGATTGAGATGTTCTTCGGTTATTGTGTTTGCATGTGGGTTATTATGGTTGCATGTTGGTTATTACAAGTGCATGTTGCATAATAAAGGTTTAACAATCATAAAAAGATGCATGCAAGAGTATATAAGGACRACKGCTCAATATCATGAATAATAATMGTKCATGCATGGGAATACAAATMGCCTACTGAAATATAGAGTCTAGACGTCAGTCAGATCTCATGGATCTGTACTGGAATACAATCAAATAACAAAAGAAATACCCGTGACCGCAAGAAGACAGCAGATCTGCTGCATGCACGGATAGATAGGCAAAAGAAGCGATCCCGGAGAAGCACGGTAACCGCTACCAGCTGGAAAACTCGAAATGAAGACTCCACCGTCGGAATGATCTCAAAACTGCTCCAATCAATGCGCCATGGCCTCTACACTGGAAATAATGCTTGACGAAACTCGGATCGGATCTCTACGGCTCTAGATTTGGACCCCAGGGGGGTTTGCACCCCTCCTTGGACACTGAATGCGCCCCAATGGATTCCACCGTCGAAATCGGATGCAATATAGCTCAAAACGATCATCTCATCCAATGATGTAATGGGTCAGAAGGGTTTGGCTAGATCTGATAGGAAACCCCTGCATGCAATGCCAAACGTCGGTCTGGAATGATTGCACCCTAAATGACTGTAGGGGTCGATCTGCAAGATTCCACCGTCGGAATCTGATGATGAATGGCTCAATGGAAGCGCCCTGGCTGGATCTCTACTGGGTCTGAATGAATCTGCAATCGGGACCACGGTCTACTGCAGATCTCTGAATATCCAAAATGGCTTGCGCCCTCCTTGGCTGAGTTGCGCCCTCCACGGTAATCTCTCCTGAAAAGAACGGTGAAATACCTGGATGGTATCTTCGATGGGCTAAGGTGTGTCTCTCAACACCGAAACCGATCAATGGTGGTGGTTTCCTCCAAAAATCCACAAAACAATAAGGTCGGCTCTCCTCCTCCTCTCGGAAGTCTCAACATCAAATCATAATCATGCATAATGAGGAATTAGGTCAAATTCCTCTCTTTATATCTTTCCCAACCTAATTCTTCATTGACATCACTTAACCTAGGTGCCTTTCCTCCTAAGTGAATTATTTGTCAATTAAGTCACCCCCATTATCACCTTTTCGTTCTAATTCTCCGTTGACTTAGGCTTAAGTGACTTTTCCTAAGTATTTAGGCTTAATTTATCGTTTAGCCTTAATTCCTCCTTATTTCTCCATCTGGTTCCCTGTTTGTGCCTGACTATAGTCTACGGGAACATATAGACTACTAAGTCACTCCCTGCTGGCCTAATCTTGGGGACGAGACATCACAATGTATTGCAACTTGCAACCCACCCATTTACTTCCATTCATAAACTATAAATTAAATTTATGATATCTATCGTGTAATATTAATATTAAATATAGTATTCATTATTAATATGTGATAATGTTTTGTTAAATTTTATTCAATTTATTATTCAAATTTATTTTTGTTTTTCATGTCTAGTTTGTTCCATGATATACATGTTAAGTAAACATTTAAGGTTATGAGGCATGTAGGTAAACATTTAAGGTTGTCAGAACCGTCCAAGTGCCTCGCGCTATGACTATGTCCAAGTGCCTCGTGCATATGCAGATTCCTCATTCCATACTTTATATAGAGACTATGTCCAGAAGCCCGCTTGTAAATTTGTATATCACAGAAGTGTAGGTGCTATTTGTAGGACAGGGAACAATAGATACTTAATTTTCAGCCCGTAATGTTGAACCAATACAAATACAATGTCCAGTCAAGCAACCCGTAGGTCCTCCTGTCAATTTGTATATCACGAAAATATGGTTGCTATTTGTAGTACAAGGAACGAAGAACCCGCATATGTTCTAGAACATTACAAATGCAATGTTCAGCCAAGCAACCCATAGGTCATGATGTCAATTTGTATATCGCGGAAATATGTGTGCTATTTGTAGGACACAAAACAATATTCAGTATTTTTTCAGCCCGTCGGGCCGCGAACCCGCGATAAAAAAAGTGCCTAAGTATGGAATAAGCGATCAGCATATGTTGTATAAAATCTCATGTCTATACTTTATATAGAAACTCATCTCCGCAATTGTCGTTGTCAATTTGTTTATCGTGGAACTGTGGGTGCTATTTTTAGGGCACAGAACAATAGATACTCAATTTTCAGCCCGCCAGGCCACAAACACGCGAAACAAAAAGTGCCCAAGTATGGAATCACGGATTCAGATATGTTCTATACAATCTGATGTCCATACTTTATAAAAGTACATGTTTAACCAACCAACCCACAATGTTGAACCAACCAACCTGCAACTCCGCTTACCATTTTGTACCTCACAGAAGTGTAGGTGCTATTTGTAAGACACAGAACAATAGAGGCTCAATTTTCAGCCCGCTAGGCCGAGAACCTGTCCGCCAAGCAGAGGACCATCGGGCCTTCACGTCTCCTGGGTATATCTTCTTTCGTTTTTTTTTTTAACCCGCCTGACCGCTTTCCATATGCAATAATTAAGCTTTAATGCTAGTAGCCATCCTGCAACAACCGTTACAGTTGTCATTAATGTCCAAAATTTCAGAGAAGATTTGTCATTAGTACGAATTAAACTAAGATTTGCACAAAAGCGTGTTATCCTTTCCAAGTATTCATTTCAAAGGTGACACAATCTTTTATTTTTTGTCCGCTGACGGGTTGGTGCTTTTAAGAAATTTCTTATTCTTAATGTCTTTTTGTCGTCACCGCCACCTTCGCATTTTTTTCTAATTGTGCAATTAGTGAGTTGTGATGGTCACAACTCATTCCACACGACCCTTGGAAATTGTCATTGATCATCGAAAGGCTCGAGGAGATATTCCATTGATACGCATTAAACCAAAGTTTGCGGAGGCTTATATTATCCCTCCCCAATTTTCATTTGAAACATTGTCTCTCACAAACGAAAATTCTTGATAACTTCTGGCGGCAGTTCTCTCCACACACAGTCAACACATTGGGGCATAATGGCCACAGGTTCCACTATTCCAGGGCATATTATTACTATTCATCTCTCTCCAGCCACGAGCAAAAAACAAGATGGTCCCTTGGTACACCGAGAGATATATTTCAAGCCAAAAAATTCGATGCCAACCTTGGCTGCTCAAAGAACCTGCCCACTTACAGTCATGCCTGTCATAGAACTTTATGCCATGAATTCCAAGCCAAAAGAAGATGATATGATGGACGATGATACGGCAATGGATGATGGCAATGCAGAAAATATTTCCACTCTTGGGCCCAAATTGAAATGAACCATAATGAACGGACCTTTCTGACTCGGTGATTGCAGTCATGGCAACACCAAAAGGAGTTTCAGAAGAAAAAAAATGGATAGTGAACGCAACAACCACTTTGCACCGCCAAAGTAGGAATTCTAGAGTTCCAAATTAGTCTGTTATGGGCGGAAGAGTTTGACTGTAAATCAATCACATGTTGATGCTTCCAGAGATATATTTCAAGCCAAAAAAAAATTGTTTATCATTTTCGGGTGTCAGGTGCAAAACTTTCACTGCTACAACTCATTTTCCTACTAGTCATCTCCTTATGCCCAGAATGGACTAATTTGGGCCTCTGTAATTGCATGTGCAAGCTGTACTACTGAATTTTTTTCGACTATGAAGAGCCGGTTTCAACTAAGGGCTATTCCACTTGCCCTACAACCATTTTAGTCTTCTTCCTCAGGCAAAGCTTCTGAAAAATATCAATTTTAGCAGAGGATGATTAATCGAGGAGAAAACTCCAAGGATCTTGCATACTACGGAACCCGTGCCTGTGTTTGTTGCAGATACCTTCAATGTTTTCAACCAAAGAAGTGGATCCAATTTCTAAGCATAGATGTACAGTACTCAGTACTTTTCTTATTTTTTTAAATGTATTTGCTATTGCGAAATTTTGGCCTTGGACTCTTCGTCTCTGCCACTTTTCTAGGTTTCATGCATGTTCTAATTGCCATACTTCGGTGCTCTCGTACTTCTTCGATCTTTTGTTTACTAATACCAATGTAAAATGTTCCAACAAAATTGTTCTTCTTGTTTCTAGAGATGCAATTATTAAGTTTTAACGCTAATTAGTACAAAGTTCACTACTTTAGTTGGTATGTTACAGTGATGGAATAATGTATCAAGAACATAACTGCACGCGCATGTTGCAATAAAATGTAATCTTCAACAACGCATTTCCTGATAACTAGTAGATCATGATTTTGCAACAATGGGGCTTCTTTGAAACCAATTCGCACTTACGAAAAATGTCTTCCACCTTTCTATTTTCCCAATTCACGCGTTTCCAACCACCGCTTCCCCTTTCTTTAAATTGACCCTCTATTGTTCCCTGTCCCACAACTACCACCCAGAGTTCCGCCATATAGAAATTGATAGTAGGACCCCACTGGCTACATCAACATTGCATCTCTACTTTTCCAGGACCTCTAAACAACATTCGTAGCTCTGCTATATACAAATTGACAGATATACAAATTTGCAATCGTTCTTAGATCATGCCCTTTTCATGATCTCTTCCGTTTTACACATTTTGCACTCAAAAATTCCGAAACATGAAATTTTACCCTTTTCCGTATTACAGTCCACCTATCATGCCATTTTCCGTGATGCACATTTTTTGCATTGAAAAATTTTGAGAAATACAATTTAACCACCGCTTCCTCGAATATTTACTAGAACTATTGTCAACCCGTTTTGAAGCCCATCTGTCCACTTTCCATACTTCGCCATTTGTTCAAATTTCTTTAAGGAATCATCCCTTTGTCGGGTTGAAGAAATATTCAGTTCGTAGTCGTTGTTTCCTATGCGGCGTCCTTTTGGAATTAGCAGTTGGCAATTATATATAAGATCTTATTGCTACGCATGCAATTAACAATTTCCCTATTCCATACTTAGCCATTTTGCCGAAATTCCGCAAATATACAAACCAGTCATTGAACTCCCACTTCATGATCTCTTCCTGACTATCCCCGTAACGCTTTTTTGAATCACGTCCAACCGCTTTTCAGAACTTTCCATTCTTTCCTTACTCTCTGTCGTCTCCGTCACCTTCGCACTTCCCTACAATAAATGAAAATATAAAGTTATATATATATATATATATATATATATATATATATATATATATATATATAGACATATCTTGTTTCTAAATATGGAATTACTGGCATTTAATTCTAATAGGCCATCATGCAGAAACCATATATATTGTCATTGATGGGCGAAAGGGCCGAGGAAATCTCCTATTCATGCGCATTAAACCAAAATTTGCGGGGAGATTATATTGTCCCTTTCGAGTGTTCATTTCAAAATCATGAAATCCCTTTCACATCGCATGGCCTTCGCACGTTCAAGAAACCTCCATTCCTTAATTTATCTTTGTTGTACCCGCCACCTTCGCATTTATAAATATGCAATAAATAATCTTTACTCCTAACAGTTCATCATGCACCACTGATACCGATTGCCATTAATCAGTGAAAGGCTCGAGGAGCTTTCCCATTCATAAGCATTTAACCAAGATTTAGTAAAAAGTTACATTATTCGTTGTGACTGTTCATTTAAACCATCATCTGCAGCAAAGCAACCTTCTCACAAACCTATGGCATCAGCTCCGCACCAGTTCTTTGGAGATACAGTGAACATCTTTGGCTGTCACGACCAAAACTTCCACTGGTCCAAGGCATTTTCTTATTACTCAACCGTTGTCGCAAAGAACCAAGTAATTTGGACCTCCGAGATTGCTCATTTAGGCTGTGTCCCTGAGGTTTTTGACTATAAGGACTTGGTATCTTGGTGCACCGATAAATTTATTGCAGAGAAAAGAATTATTCCACTACACGACCGCTCTTCTGTTTCTTTGTCACCTCAGTTCTTCCGGCAGATGTTGAAATTGCCCGAGCCAACATTGGCGTTCAAAGGAGAAGATTGCAAATAGTTCCTAGCAAAGAATAATAACGGATTGGACCTATTGCCCCTTTTTTTGGAAAACCCGGATCTAGTTCCTGAAGATATTACAAGAATGCAGGTTAGTTCATTTAAAAATCCTTTTCGTGAAATTGCCTGGTTGTTTACAAGAATAACGGGACAGGAATCCACATCTATTGTTTCCCACATGGCTCTTTACATTTTGTATTTCACAATCAATGAACAAGCCATTTTTTATTGGGGAAGGATAATTTCTTATGAAATCTCTTCCCAATTGTCAAGCTACAAAAGGGGAAAGAAATTTTATATGTCATCCTATATAGTTTTTGCAATAACACATTCCTGTCGATTTCCACAACTGTCTCTGTCCAAGAATGTCAACTGCGATTTCCACCCAATAACATTCTGGTACCAAGCCTTGTGGAAGCACAAGGCTTCCCATTGTTTTTATGAGGTTTTTAATGGCTTCCTCTCTGTTTTCAAACTTTTCTTGTTAGGAGAAAATGCTCCCCACTTATCTGAACAAGCAACTAATTTTTTGGACAAAAAGGGAACAGTCCAACATTTGGATAATTACAATGTCATAAGAATTTTTGGCTCCACAGAACAACCTACTCTCCTTCCATGTCACATTATGGACATAATTTTTATTGCATAAGTAGCACGTCAATACAACACTATTTTTTATAGCCGGAACAAAAAATTGATATTTCAGAAAAAAATTATTAAAAATATCAAAGGCAAATCTTGTTCAGAGGTTGACGTTGCCTACATGCGGCCGTCCCAAATCTGTCAACTTCACACCGCGACCGGAGAAGCGCTTCATGACTCCATTGAACGCATGGAGACCCACAATGCCAGACTGAAGGACTGAGTCAAGGAATTGGAAGACGTTTTTTTTCCTATGCCATTGCTTGTCGATCCTTTCGAAATAACCATGCCTGGCACCCCTGCACCCAATGTAAAAGCACCCTCCACCCTGCTCACATCCTGTAAAGGATATGTGGAAAACAATATCACAAAAAGAATGGAACTGGTTACCGATGCCTGGAAAATATCACAAACCAACGCTTCCCTTGGAACCAGGGCACATAGCTTGCTCGAGCTTTTGCAAGCTGAATTAAAAGATGAAGAAAATTTCTTCTTAAAAATGGTCATCCCTTTTGGCAAGATTGTCAACAATATGACAGAAACAAAAAGAAGAGAAGAAAATCTTCCATCCAAAAACTGGATCGGCCAATTGAATGCAAGTTGGAAAGAAAAAGTAAACAACTTGTGTCTCATTGTTCAGTCATGTGAACAAGTCATATCGAAGAAAGATAAATTATTCACAACGATGTCAAATATAGACTTAGCCGGGAAAACAAAAAACTTCCAAGACCCCCTCTTAATCGCAAACTCCTTGCCCTTAACCAAAGAAGAGTTCGATAAATAGGTTGCTATGTTGAAGACCTTCTCTCTGGAAAAGTTTTACGGCATCCTTCAATTTGATCAATCTCATGTCCATGACTGGCTAGTCAAATATGCAGTACAGAATGAGGAAATTCATCAGGCTCTCTCTAATCTTTCTATCGACTTCCAGGTATTAGAAAATGATATTTTCAACATCAAGATCCAGAATGAGATCAACGTCGCTCCAATGAGAGTGTACATTAAAGAATGGGTCGAAAGGCAATTGAAACAGGCCGCCAACGAAAGACAACAGGCAATGGCCAGCATTCCAGCAGCCCCGGAGAACATCCTTGAAACCGCAGTCATCACCGACATCAATGAAAGGGCAGCCACAAGCAAATAGCCAAAGCGCTCATATGTACCCTCACTGTAAGTTTACTCATCCCATCTTTCTTTGTTTCTCAACCCAGTTATTCTGATTTCTTAAATAAACATGTATAGGCAAACACTTATACCTTTCCATTTATTTTCTTTTGCAACTGTTGCACTCTATCTTCTTTCCACAATCTTGTTTCTTGTAAATATTTCTCTAATGGTTCGTGGGAGCCCCATTCCCAGTGTACATGACAAACGCATTTAAATTCTGGTTTATATGTAACACACTTTGTTTTTTTTGTATATTTCAACATTTGCAGTGGTATGTAACAAACTTCTATTTTCTTACAAATTTCAAATAAAAATGCATCTAAATTTTTATATCCTAAAGACTCTACTCTTATCTTTCAGCACTCTCTATAATAAATGCATTTATGGCAAATGTTCACAAATACATTAAAATTTGTATATTTCTTATCTCCTATTAATTTTATGTCATCATATATTTTTATCTTTCACCAGTCCACATTGAAAATGCATTTAAATTTCCAAATTTAATCTTGCACTGTCAACAATTTTTTCACTTTCTTATATACTTTCAAAAAAATAAAACGTTTGCTATATACTTTCCAAAATTAGATGGTGCTTGGCCATTTACTTTTGCCCCATCTTTCAAAATATGCACCTTGCACACAACATTTCTCTCATATACATTTTGCACCAAACACTTCGTTTCATTTACACTTCGACCCCATTTATTTATGATGTCTTTCTATGTCCTAGTTTTAAAAATAACCAATTCAGTAATGCTAAATTTTTTGTGTCCAACAACCATTCAAACATTGATAATTTTTTATATTTTTTCAGGAAGAACTAATTCAGAAATACTATGTTCTGCATGCAAACTACATGTATTTCAACTTTCTAGCAACCTGGCATGGACTATGCTGCATTGCAACAATTGTTAATAATAAAAATTAATTTATATTATTTAACTAAAATATAAAATCTATAATAATATGTTTTTACTATTAATAATCAAAATCAATTTCTATTAATTAATCAAAATTTACTTTATCAAAACGATAATAAAGATGTAATAGTGTTTTGTTCAAATCTGGGTAGAGACAAAATATATTATACAACAAATATTCACATGTTTGTTAATTATTGATTTTAAAAGAATGTAAGTTTTGCAATACTCCAATCATTTTAATCATTTTTATAGTAATTTGTTTTTTAATAATTTTAATTTTAATATATATTTTATAAAAAAAATATAATTGTTATTTACATATTAATATAATTTGTTTTTAATAATTTGATTTATAATTTTTTTTTATTTTTATTAATTTTATAAATATATTTTTTTTAAAAATTAATATAATTTATGTTTTATATATTTAATTTATAATTTTTATTGTTTATATTATATTATAAGTATATTTTTATGTAATTGAGTATAGTTTAAGTGGTTGTTTTTTTTATTTTAATTTGAATATCATTTGATAATGGATAAACTTTTGTGAGGTATTTGAAGCTCATAAGGTTACGGGTATATAATTAACATTTATGTATATTGGTTTCACAAGTCTTTTCAATCTTAGGCTTTCTTGTCTCCTTTACATAACAATTTACCACCATCTCTTGTTCTTCACATATATCATTATCATTATCTAGGAAGCATAAATAAAATAAACTATGTTAAAGTGTATTTTCAAACACATATTTCACATTGACTATGTTAAAATATGTAACTTGATTATTTCAAGTGTATGTAGAACATCGAACCATGTATTATTATTTTTCTTTTTCTTCTTAAATCAGACATGGCTAGGCCTTCATAATAGAATAGGCACACATGCCTATAATAATCCATTTCAATGTAAAATTATTCACTGAACATAACTCTTTCATAGCAAAGTGGAGTAGATAGAAAGTATCAAAACACACATACTTTTTAAAAATGAACATGTCTCAAATATTATGGTAGAAGGTCATCATCAAAATAGTGGTCTATTTTTCAAATAAGACAATTATAATTGCAATATCTTTATGGTTCTCATTGACAACATTACTATGAAAACCTTCCTTGAATCATTTTTCAAATAAGATAATTCTAATTATAATATTTTTATAGTTCTCATTGACAAAATTACTATGAAAACCTTCCCTCATTTACTTCGACATTTCATTTACTAGTAGCCATTTACCACCCCTTGTGAGACTGGATGACCATATCAGAGTGCATTTACTACCGTATTTTCACCAAAACCATGCCATGATGTCATCCATAAAACTGTAAATCAAGCGGAAGTTTACGCGCTATTGCAATGTTTAAATATGGAAAATGTGCAGGGCATCGTCAATCTCATTGTTGTTGGAGATTCAAAAATAACAATCATGCACGCAATAATGAATTCTTTTTCAAAAAATATCCATCTTCCAAAAAGATTATGGGTGCTGATAGGCATGGTATATAACTTTGAGTTAGGCTTGACTTTCTATTAGTTCATGGTTGATCATAAAATATACACCCCTTTATCCAAAGTTTAAAGAAATAATTATTTATTTTAAATTTTAAATCTCATTTATGTGATATTTTATTGACCAAAAACTTTGAAGTCTTATTGCTGCCTTCACTTCCCCCAATATTATTGTAATAAATATTTCTTGTTTTTTTTATATATATTGTCAAAAGTTTGGGGCTGTTAAATAAATAACCCTTTCTTTTTTGGCATGGATATGCATTTTTTAATTTTTTGGTTGTTCTTGGGTACCTTTTTCCTAGGCACATTTAAATAAAATAAAATAATATTTTGTAGGTAAGATTCAAATGGATGACAATTGTACTTTTTTTTCACAATTATTTGAATGTTAAAGTTAAAATAATATAATATAATATTTTATACAATTCAAAGTTGATGACATTTGTATATATTTTTTCACAAATTTTTTTAAGGATTAAACTTAAATATAAGTTTTATTTTTATGTTACAAATTTTGACCGTTAATCTTAAATATAGGATATTGGTTATTATACGTGCGGCTTGGGGTGGGTGGTATATAGTATTGGATATGCTATTAATCGTCTATTAGCTTAGCTGGGGTTTGACCAAAATAATTTTGAACATTTTTAAAGGTATAACGTTACAATTTGATTTTTTTAATTATTTTAAAACATTTTAAAACATTTTTCTAAATTGTGATTTGTTGTTCAAATGCATCTCTTATTACTGCAGTTGGGTAAGGATCTTCAAGGGGTGCAGAAGGATCTTCAACGTCCTTTAATGAGATGACGTTTGCTCCCATATTCAACAAATGAATTTGTTATTCATCTCAACGCATGCGGTGGATTCATTACAACTATTGTTTTATTTTTTTTATTATACCTGCATAAGCCTTGTTAATATAAGCACTATTGTTTTATTTTTTTTATTATACCTGCATAACGGCAGGTATACGCTGCCATGCAGCCTTGTTAATATACGCAATGACTTATTTTTGTTTATGTGGATTCAATACATCTATTGTTTTATTTTTTTTATTATACTTGCATAACTACAGGTATACACTGCCATGCAACCTTGTTAATATATGCAATGACTTATTTTCGTTTATGTATTTGGGGATATATTAACGCTCCTAGGCTTTATGGAAGTAACTCTCAGTTTAAATTAGCAGCCTTGTTAATATATGCAATGACTTATTTTCGTTTATGTATTTGGGGATATATTAACGCTCCTAGGCTTTATGGAAGTAACTCTCAGTTTAAATTAGTAGCACTGTTACTTTTAAGATTAATAGATTTCAAACAGACTAATTTTGAATGCTCATCATTGCAAATTTGGACAAGGTGTAATACACATTTTGTTTTTTCACGATAAACGTTTTGAACAAGGCTACATGGTAACAAATACCTGTCGAAGTTTGAATACATGAAAACAATGCAAGAGAGTAATTCATGGTAAGAAATTAAAATGTTTTAAAAATAGTACAGATAATATATTGCTAATGGTATCTACAATTATATTCACATAGTAAGATATGAATATAAAATCAAAATGTTATTTCAATAAATTTGTAGTAAAAATATGAAATTTGTAGATTATTCAAACTTTAAATTTAATTTTATTTTGATTTAAAATGAAGTTATAAATATTTATTTTGTCAATAGTAAGCTTTTTTTAATGAAACATTAAAAGTTTTTTCCACTCAAGTGCATAGATTGCAGGAGGCAGGTATGTAACTTGCTAAGCCTAGCTTAGACTGACAATATGTTTTTTAATAAAACATGAAACATTATTTTTTTTTATTACTCTAGAGAGGTCGCAGTAAATGTGCAATAAAACCTCAATTTATTTGCCAATAACATAACAAATAAATAAATATAAGTATTTAAAAATAATAATAAAATTTAATATTTAATCTAAAACTATAGAAAAACTCAACACATTTTTGGTCAAACACCAAATTAATAGTTAGTCAACAAGCTAAACTTAGCACTTGGTTGTATACCAGCCTTTCTGCAGATATAATAAGAGCTAAGAATTTTGTCCATTGCTAACATCCAACCACTAATGATACGATTATAATGATTTTTTTTAGAAGGACTAAACATATATGTTTGGAAAAATTGAATCCTTATCCAAAATATCACGAAAGGTGTGAAAGCAATACTCACTTAAAAATTGCCAGAGTTTAAAAAAATTACGAATATGAAATCCATTGAAGCCTACGCATCCCCATGAGTCGAGACTCCACTATTCATTATAAAATTGAAACGCGGTAACTCAAGACATTAACTTGTATGTCTTTTATTTTTTGAAGCAGTGAACATTGAGAAAGAATGAGGACGAATAGTTAAATGATTTGGTTAAAGAACTGTCAAGTTGTTAAGTGAACTGAGAGATCTGCATTGAAATGTGAATGACATTTCATTTCGCACTAAGAGATTATCTGTTTAGATCCAAGAATTTCTCTTATCACAAAAATGAAATGAAATGGCTAGACGAGAGAAATGAAATGGCTAGTTGGCAGAAATGAAATGGCTAGTTGGCAAAAATGAAATGACTAGACTGGATAAATATTTATTACAATAACATTGGGGGGAGTGAAGGCAACAATAAGACTTCAAAGTCTTTGGTCAATAAGATAATAGATAAATGAGATTTGAAATTTAAAATAAATCCTTATTAGTCCCTGCCAAAGGCCAGGGACTAATAGCGATGAGTTCATCGTTGACTGGCTATTAGTTTAGGTTGACTTTTTTATTTTTGTTTTATATTGAATGTATAACATAGGAAATTAAAAAATATATATTTTTTAATAATAAAAAAAACTATTTTTCTAACATTTCATTGGCTAATATCTTTCAAGTGTTATTGCAGGCTTCACGTTATTCGATGTATAAACAATTAATAGATTTGACTCAATTAATATTTATATATGACATACATTGCCCGAAAAGCACTCAACTTTAGCAATAACTCCGTCCTTAAGAAATGTTTACATTTGCGCAACACTATCTCATGCGAAGTTGACATTGAAAATCATATCCAAGCTTGTCGACACGTGTTGGATGCATTGATACAATACCTATCCGACCCTTGGCTTATTGTTTTTACGGATGGTGGGTTAAACATGGTGTACCCGACTTCAGGACGTCCTGTGCAAGAAGAGTCAGTATTTTCGGATAACGATGGCATGGAAGTCATTTCATAAAACTGGTGCCTGGCAGCAGGTTTCGTTGAACGGATTGGTGTTTTTGGGTGTATTTGG
>JZKD02S2281522.1:112216-123415 GCA_000966675.3 Picea glauca | reverse complement strand
CCTATGTGTGAGTTAATCTAGAAAAAGCAGGAAACTATCCTAGATTGAACATGTGGGCATGTGTGGGCCCGTTACAAACTTTTAAACTCTCCTAGTTTTCTGATCTAAGAAAACAGAAATTCAAACACTATTCTAGCTTTGTTGGCATGTGGGCATGTATGGGCCCGTTACAAGAATGCGTTTGAAAAATGAAACTAAGAGGGGTCTCAAAAGAGTCGTTGTCCTCTCCTAAAAGTTTTGAAATTTTTTTGTTAAAGGGAGATGAGATCGTTTTCACAATCTTTTTCTGATTCTCAAGGTCGCCTGAGGGCGCGAGAGAAGAGCATACTCAAGATTGTTACTTGCAACTTCTAGTCCCAAATGTGAGTTTAGGTGTGATTACAAATTGATGTTCCACTTAGATTATGAATCAAAACAAGGCATCCACGTGGCATAAAGCAAAATAAGGGAAAAATGATTTTAATCCTCCTAAGTGCCTATGTTCGACTATCCCCTTTATAAGTTGAGGGGTCTAAGTGGTGCAGTATTTAGAGCATGCGTTACATCAGTGTTGAAAATAAAAATCACATCAAAAACCTTTACAATGAAAAAATTTTAGTCAAATGCGCGGCTGTTAGCATGGACAGGTGCGCGTGTGCGCGCGGTCTGTATCAAAGAATCAGAGCGCATGCGCGCGTCTGTGGGGTGGATTACCCGCACGTTTGAGAAAAAAACACCGGTTCTCTCGATTCTGCTGTGAATCGACCGGGTAACAGGTCGGCGAAAGCCGGTTTGAATCCCTGCAAGTTAAAAACAACAAAAGGAAAGCGAATTAAACCCAATTGAGGAAGAATTTGTTACCTCAACTCCCCAGTGGAGTCACCAGTCTGTTCGTGCTCGAATCGTTGCCGGGTGAGCAAAAATGGGAGCACTAGCATGCCCTGTTGGGCTTGGCAAGGCAGAACAGGATGCTGTGAAGCAAAAAGGGTTAACAGAAAACAGAAAACAAAACAGAATACAATCTATTTAACAACTGAAAGCAAATAACAATTTGAAAATAAACAAAAAACGTCAAACATGAGACAAGGGAGTCATCAATGGTTTCAAGGCTTGATCTATTAGCGAAACTAGAGCACACGCTGAAGACAGAGATAGGGGTTCCCTCTCCCTCCAGCGGAAGGTCCTTCGGAGCCCTCAACACAACGCTTTCTTTACAAAATGAATAGAACTGAACTGAGTGATGAAAGAACTCTGGGTTAGGCCGCTGATGGATTGCTTGTCAAAAGACTGAGCTATGAATCATCTGGACAGCGTAACATTGCTTTGAATTCTCTGCTGAAACAGTGGGTCTTCACGGCTATTTATAGCATTTTCCAGGTGGTCACGTAACCAACTTCCGGTGTAAACACGGACCTGTTTAGGGTTCCCTTAAGCTATTAATTCGCCGTATTTGCAGAGCCGACCCTGATCTGAGGGTCAAATCATCTTGGGGGCCGGTCCATAGGCGTTCGGGAGGCTGACTTAAGCAATTAATGCGCCGTATTAGAAAATGCGCGGCTTTTTATGTCGACAGGTGCGCGTCGGGGCGTGCATGCGCCCGAAACACGTTTTTGTCCCGCGCATATGCGCGCGCACCAAGCTGCTGTAAAGCGCCCTTCAATTTTTGGTTACTTTGTATAGTTTTTGACCCTTCTGGAATGCTGTGAACTTAATTCAGTGCCATGAATGACTTCATTGTTGTTTTTGATGATGTGGAGTTCTTGTCGCCATGTGTAGACGAAATTTCAGTGATAACACCATGAATATGTGTCAAATGCAGATAAAACAGTTGGGGGCCATATGGCACCCCCACATGTCACTCATTCTTAATGTGGTGGGTTGGTGATTTAAGAGCCCGATGTTCACATTATCCTTGGACATGAAGTCTCTTGTCACCTCATTCATTGACATATGTGTGAAATGCAACCTTTTTCTATGGTTCAAGCGTAAGAGAATCAACAAGATATTGTTTCCTCAATATCTACATTCCTGGCGTTTAATGCTAATACTTTTCATATTATATCGTCTCATAGGGTGGTATTTCTTAGGCATTTCCTCCTCTTCTTGTGGTTTTAATAAACTTTATTGTATACAAAGCCTCGTCTTTGTGCCTTGAGGAAGGTGTTTCTCCTTACAGGTGGAGGGGGGGTTTCCCACTTGATCTTTGTCACCATCACAATGATGGAACACTATGATTGCTTCTTGGAAATCGTGGGAGATGTGTGGGTAGGCAGGAGTCACCTTCATCATCATTCTAGGGAAATCATATCACTCCAAGCAAGCTTGTTCAATGCCATTGATAAGACTAACCAATTGAAAGAGTCACTAGAAGCTAGAAGCAAAGATACTAAGAAAGCATAATATCACTATTGTATAGAGTCAAGGAAACACATATTGGCTCTCTAGCAGTGGGCGACTAAACATAGGAATGAAATTTCCTCATTTTGTATGAAGCACACTGAAATGGATGCTAGACTTACTGAAATTTTGGATTTGTTGGTCACGATAGCTAATCATGTCAATCTACCCCTCGAGGAGTTTCTCCCATGAGTGCTTGTTCACCACAATGCAAATAAATACCTACACAAAGAGATGGAAATGAATAGTCGAGGGGTGTCTATGGTAGACTCAACCTAGTTTCTTTGGTTATTAGGGCAGTATAAGACTTTAAACCTACAAAATTTTGGGCAAGAAGACATTGTTATTTTTTTTTTTTTTAAGGATATGGAATCTTTCTATTTAATCTTTATAGTTTGATAAATTGTAATTTGTGTACTATATCATGGTTGTATGGGTAAAGATGCAATTAGTTTTTGAATAATACAAACATATGTTACTATAAAGAAAATTAGTCTTCCATGTGTATGTCTCATAGATCTTGATCTTCTATAATCCAAATTTCAAATCAATATTGGAAAATATTATGCTTCTTGTAATTAATCAATCAATTCATTAATCCTTTGCACCAAAAGTTTGTTCTTCATGAAAATATTTTTTGGCGCAAAAAATTCCACACACATACACTATGTCATGTCTCTCTTTTGGACCATTATCACCATCGATTCATAAGGGGATGGACTTGGTCGAATCACCCATTGTTCAAGCAAGCCCTAAACATGCATTTGATCTGGGTGTTCTTGGAAATCTATGTCCTATGCAGGATTGTATTGGACATCATTGTATATTTGATATTACTCTATCTCATGTTGAAATAATCATATTACATGAAGCTCACTGAGATCTTCAAACACGTCGATATTTGATATTATTCCATCTCATGTTGAAATAATCATATTACATGAAGCCCACTGAGATCTTCAAACATGTTGACATATTTTTACAACAAACCTCATAGTTGTCCTCCTTGTACCACCAAGTCAACTTCCACAACATTGCTCTATTTTTTTTTACTTATTTTGCTCTACATATGCACCCTCTCCATCTAGTATCTATAGTCTTGTCATCAAAAATAAAAACTTCATATTGACGTTGATCACCCACTTTCGTTAAGATACATATATTGAATAAATTGGCACCTTCCCCCTCTAATAGTTCAACAAATATTCCTTGTTATCCTTCATCAATCAACGTTGATTGACAAGCCTCTAAAATTCTACGTCTTTGTCCCATAGATATGGGATACCCATTAGTACTTCATACACATCCAACAACACTATTTCATATTTGTTAATATATTCAATTGAGATTACAGAATTAAATTTACATTGTCATGCCAAATTGTTGTGTGCCCATCCACAAAATTAAATTTATATTGTTGTGTAGCCATCTGATCATGTAGGGATTTATATGTTTCAATGTACATTTAAATCTTGTGAACCCATCTCAAGCATTGAGTTGTGACATTATACATGAAAGCTAAGGAGTTCATTTCTTGAGGTATGTGGATCAACATTATGAGATGCAAGGGTGGCATCATGAAGACCTTGCTTGGAGCGAGGATGAGCCATTGTTGTTATATTCCAACCCCATCCAAAGATGGATAGAGCAAGATTGTAGATGCACATGCCAATCTTTGCATGATTTTGTTGCTCTTGTTTTCGCTCGTGAGTTGGATTCTATGTTTGTTCATGATGTAATTTTGTACTAGCTCATGATCATTTTGAACTTGACATATCCTTGTTTTGGTTCATAACTAAGCAAAAGGGTAGAAATTTTGACCTAGATGAGATGTCAGGGTGGCTTCATTGGTTGTATGATTTTACCTAGCATTGTATTTTTTTATGTCAAGTAGAGTAGTGTAGGGTGAACAACCTTCTTTGAAGCAATAGGTCATTTTGTGTGCTTCCTTTATGCATTTGATTGTGCTTTCTTGCTTGCTTATTTTCATTAATTGCTTGACTTCATGCATTCTTAGTTAGTTGCATTTGATTTAGTCTTGTCTAAAAAAAAGGTATAAGGTTTTGTATCGTATTTCCTTTCATTTTCCATATACCAGGGTGACCGTATCAACCTGCCTTTTTTACTGATGGTTTTATAGTGAGATCTACCAGGTATTTTGTTGATTGATGCAAAGTGCAAGTCTTGGAGTTCTAGAGATAGCTAAGGTTTTCATGCGCTCTACGGTGAGCACATGTCCCCATTTTGGAGCCAAAAGTTACCCCCTGACATCTAGGGGTAACTAGAGAAGATTTTTCTCTTGTAATTCTTATCACAAACAACAATTCCATAGATGATATCCATGGTTCTCCACATACAGTTGACCGCATATGCTTTCCACATTTCTCTCATCTCACTCACATTTCATGATTATGGTACTTGACATACAATAGGTACATTATTTCATTGCTTCATATTAGGTGTTAATGTCTTATGTACTTTTCATGAAAGTGGTTATCATTGTTTGAATCAGATAATTGATCACGATGTTCTAAATTTGTGTCTTTTTCCTTATTTCACCTTGGTGACCATCATCATCTTCTAGACAAGTGTTGTCACTCTTCGGTTGAGTTATACTACTGGGGGGTTTGAGAGGTGTAGCATGTCCATATCCCAATCCATACTTAACACTATCCATCCTTCTTGATTTTTGTTGTCCCACTCTTGGGTTGGTTGTTGTATGTCACAAAAAAGGTTCGTGCTTCATAGTCCCATGAGAAGAGACTCACCCTAAAAGGGATATAAGATTGAGGTGAAAAGCGAAAAAAAGGGAAAAGTCAAAAACCAAGGAAATAAAGCATGAGCAATACCCCTTTCTATGAGTCTATTACCCCAAGTGCTATGCAATGAAATGCAAATCTAAAAAGGACTAAATGAAATAAAATAAATTTCAAAAGCCAAAAAAGGTTTAATGAACAAAGAAAAAGGTAAATAAGGAGTAGAGAGACACAATGTCAAGGAAAGGGTAACTCAATGCATAATTTCTCCCTCATATCTCAAGGGTGCTCACGTGGATGGATATCTTAAATAACCTCATCATGACTATGCAATTCAACTCATGAAGTTACCCACCAAACCATACCATCTATCACTACACATGCTCCTTGATTAGTTTTCTTGTGAACTACTTCTCTTCTTAGGTGTTAACACATGTAATATGGGTTAATGATGCCCCCACCATACCTAAACTTGGAAAATTATATGAATTTTATGAGTTATTGTGAAGTTAGAAGATTATACTTGATGTTTCTCTACCTAATGGAATTTGTGTTTGACATAACTCACTTTTAATGTTGCGTTGGATTTTTGTACATGCCTTGGGATTGACGACTTCTTCGGGACCCATAAGCCTTAATTTGGACTTGTTACCTTGCAATGCTCATTGAAATGAATTACATAGATCATTGCACTTCTTGGAGGATGTTGAGTCCATGCCATTGCACACCTTAAGGAGATTTTAGCACATATTTGGAGGGAGCCTAGCTTTAGGGGCAATTATATTTTGACATAATTCCCATAATTTCAATAGATCGATGCCATTAGATGCAAAATGGCCACAGGATTTATGAAATGTTGTCATAATAGAAATACAGGCAAAATTTGACATAGTTATGGTGATTTTAAAATCTATTGCAAGCAAATTAGCACTGAATTTTGACCACCTGTGGGACACCTTTAGAAGAGGTCATTGAGGCTTTTGAGGAGGTCGTTCCACATGTTGAGGAGGATGAATTGACACTTGAGGAGAGTTTACTTGATTTGGGGAGCATCTTTGGGGTATTTTGACTTGTTGACTCATGTATCATGCATATTTATGTATATTTGGCATAACCACCTCACAGTTTATGTATTTTTTACCATATCTCTAGGGTTTGTAAAGAGACAATGGCATTTTATATTCTTTTAGGCTAAACAATAGGAGAATATTATTTGTATATTGAGAGGGTTTCCAGATCTCTTCATACAAATAGAGAACAACCTATCATTTGTAACTCGATGCTAGAACTTGTGGAGAACTCTACTTGTCTACTATCTTGACTATCTTTTTTCTATGGATTGATAACTAGAGCAACTTCCTGAGGATGATGTCTTGTGGATGATTTACAAAATTTCATGGATATTCTTGTCTAGGGTTTTATGGATGAATTTATTTCTTCAGTAAGTGGCGTCTCTAAATATTTATGCATTTTGTTTATGAATTATTGTAAGAGAAATTGTGCTTCNAAATTTCATGGATATTCTTGTCTAGGGTTTTATGGATGAATTTATTTCTTCAGTAAGTGGCGTCTCTAAATATTTATGCATTTTGTTTATGAATTATTGTAAGAGAAGTTGTGCTTCTCTAGTGGTGGTGGTGCACTCTCTTTCTACTTTCTTGAAAAAGTCCCTTCTTCAAAGCACTTGTAAGATTTCTAGTAGAGTATCTTCCACTTGAACTATCTTGAAGCTTGTAAGTCACTACGTGGATTTGCTAGGGTTTGTAGTGGACAACCCTAACTATCACCCTAGTTTCATTTACACTTTCTCAAGAGAGTCCTTATTTGACCCCATATTCCCCCCAAAAAACTAATAGGCACTAGTATTTTCCCATCTAGTCAAAATTAAATTCAAAATTCAAAGTTTATTTTTGTTTTAGGGTAAATCTAGGGTTTGTTTAGGTTACATTTAATTTTCGGAAAAAAAAACCATATTGTTATCACTCTGTAATTTCCCTTGGTTGTGGGAGGGAAACCACAGAGGTAACCAGATATGTAATACCCTTGTTTCCCCCAGCTTGTAATTAATCATTAATTAAGATTACCACGATATGGCATGTGAAAGATGTAAATGTAATGTTGTTTAGATTGCCAATGGTTGACTGTGGGGGTGAAGCCTTGAAGTAATGGCCATGATATCAATAGAGGAAAAGAATGGGAAAACTAGAGAGGGTGCATTATGTCAAAGAACCCAAAATGTCCCCTTGTTAGGGAATAATAAACCTCCTCCCAAACCCAAGGACTTGAATCAATTAATGAAGGAAAGGACTCGTGGTTGAACCATCAACCACCCCCATGAATGGAGGCATGGACTGGCTATAGAATGTCAACCCAAATTACCACAGGGTCTGACATACCCAGGTTGACTCGAGTTTCCTTTTGACAGAAGGAACAGGATAGGTGGGGAACCTTCCTAAGAAAAGGGGGTGCAAGCAATACACACTTAGACAATTGAGAAGAGGGCACGCATGAGGCTCTGCATAGAGTAGGAGACACCAGACAAGAGGGCATGAGGCTCTCCAGCAGAGAAGTTGGTAGAAAACATGACCTGAAGCAGAGGACCGCGAGCTTGAAGTTGAGGAAGCATATGACAAACCTCACAGGGTGGCTGTGATAGAGAGAGGGTCTCTGAGAAATGGCATGGATTCACTAGTGATATCATGGCTTGGCAAGGGGGTGGCCAGAGTGCTAAGAGTGAATGCGTCTGAGCCTTTGGTTGGGTGGAAAGGCGCACACCCATAGTTAGTGAGTTGGCTGCAACCTGTAATATATAGGTATACTCATACCCCGTGTAATTTGAGCTATAACTGTGAAATAAAGTTGGATATCCTAAGAATGTTTAGAGATGTGCATGTTTGCTTGATGGTTGGATCATGTTCCTTTATCTTTGGCTTGACTGTGTTTATTTGTACACGTAAATGTTCAAGTCCTGTAGTGGCTCAAGTTAAAACAAATGAACTATGAGTCCATCGACCTTTGGCATAGTTCACGTGTGCGTGTTTACACTTCCAGTTATTCTGGGCCTCCTGGATAAGGGAGTTCGTTAGGCTGAAGAGAGGTAGCACGGAGGTGCACAGAGCCTACACTAGCTATGTAGGAGTGGAGAACTCTCTAAGTTCTAACTCCAAAATAAACACAAGGAGCGTCCCCTCATTTCATTTGAGGTACCAGTAAGATTAGGAGGTATAATGCTCTTAGATTGTAGACAAGGGAGCACATTCCCCAGACCTTTCACCTACATGACTGAGGGATCATGCCCAAGCCCTTAACTCATTTACGGCTAAAGGAATTAGTGTGTATGCCCACAAGAGCCTTCAAAGGACCCATGTGACCAAGGTTTGAAAACCCTGCATTAGGCCCGAAAGGAGCTGAGACTTTTCAACTTCAGAACTTTGGGAGATCGGAGCTCCAGAGTGTTTCTACCATATCCTTTTGTAAAAAGGATGAAGGAAACTAATAGCTATGGTTATCTATAAGGTTGATCGGCGCCTGATGGTCTCCCTAACCGTGGCAGATAGATCTACCCCACCGTTAAACGTCAATCCTTTCTTCCACCACAAACTATCGTGAGTCATAGATCTGGGAAGGATCGGAGGTCCCCTTGTCCGTTGGATCTACACCAAGGAAAATTTGACGAAGTTCCACTTCGAGAGAGAAGAGAAATGTTAACACCGAAATTCTTGAAGTCCAGAGCGACAAATTAATATGGAACATAGATCTGGGGATCCTTCAAAATTCCCCCTGGCCATTAGATTTAGCTTGAGGTTAGCCTGGCGTTGACCATTCTGGGGAGAACAAGGAAGTTACACCGCCAACTCCCCGAAGGCTGAAGCCCTGAAGTAATGGAGGTCATGGATCTGGATACTACGTGGAATCCTACTGACCGTGAGATTGAGGGGTTGGGCAACTATCAGTCCGAGGTGACGTGGCACCCTGACGTCACTCATGGTGACGTGGACCCATAGTACTTTGCCATGTCTCACCTAGATTTATGCATCTATAGACCCCACATGCCCATTAAACTGTGACATGTGTCACCTCCCCATAGGGGTCACCTGTAAACTCTATCTTGCCATGTGTACAACATTGGGTTTATCTGACAAGGAGGATACTCAGGATCCACATGTACTCGCCATCGTGTATTACCCATCTTCCCATGTGATAGTGGGTACTTCGAAAGTCTAGGACTTCGGAAGTCTGAGGTATAGTGTCATGTATCTGCATGAGGACACGAAGGCCAGGGCCACGTGGAGTTATCTTGGGCTCCTGCACAACTTCATTGGTCCGACGCTTCAGAGGAGTGAGCGTGTTAACCCTCTGGGACTCCCAAAGCAAGGAGTCCCGGGACAAATCATGACCATTGATTGGGGTTTGAGCCACTAGATGAGAGGCCATGTGGCAGGAGATCCTGTGGTCCAAGTGCTCAACACTCCGAAGGGAACATGAGGAAAATTTCTATGGAGCCAAAACTTCCATAGCTCCGAAGGCTGGAGTAAATCCTGGCCGTTACCTTGAGTGACACGTATCACTAGTTCTTATAATCCAGAGACTTGACACTCCGAAGGATTTGGGGTGTGTCACCTCCAAAACTTCCGAACGTCTGATCTCCAAAGTAACAAGAGTCATAGATCTATGGATCTACATGGAATCTTACCGACTATTAGATCGAAGGGCTGAGCAGTTATTAGTCTAAGATGACGTGGCTTGACGACGACATTCGATGTGACATGGACCCGCATTACGCGTGCCACATGTCACCCTGTTTTGGTTGATTCACAGACCCCTTATGCCAATTAAAGAAGGACACGTGTCACCCCTAAGGAGGACATGTGTCACCCCTCGACCCTTGCCGCGTGTCAACTGTTAGTTCGTGCCCGCCCGACCAACATGGTTGGTGATGTGTCTAGGATTGCGGGAGTCTGGATAGTTTCGGGGGTTTGAAAGATTCAAATGTAGTATGATAAAGGAAGATTCAACAAGAATTGTCAATCACCGAAGGCCGAAAGTCCAATACCGATGACCGAACACCGAAGAGGGGATGTTCATTGTAAATCGTCGAACAATGAGCATCGAAGGGATAAGGGCACATGGTGAGATTATGGGACTTTAGGGATTAGGAAATAGGAATGTTTGACGTTGAATTTCGAAGACCCCAATTAACAACGCCCGAGTACTTCAAGAGACCATAACTTGCAGACCAGAGCTCGGATTTTAGTGCGACAGTGACCGTTGGAAAGCTTGTGGCAAGAAGAATCCAATGGAGATCCTGGAGTTAGGATTTGATATAGTTAGGAAGAACAAAAAATTGATTCCCCATCCCTAGAAAGGGTATTTAGGGGTCGGGTGTGTTATAAAGTGGTATCAGAGCATGGCGACAACACTTGGCCTACTTGGGCTCATGAAAGAGTCGAGTGATTTTTTTTCTTAGAAAATTTTAAAGGAGAGGGCACCCTGCCCTACCCTATCTAGCAAAACATGATTCAGACATAGGCATGGATGGGCCAAAGAACAATCATAGGACTGGTATACCAAGGTTAAGATGAGCTTGTTGAAAGGTAATTATACCTTTGGAATATTGTTTATTATCTATATTAACTCCTTGAGGAGAAGGACTGCAGATTGAAACTGTGATTTGGGAAATGCTACTGAATTTCAGTAGATAAATTATAGTGTCCCTTCATCAAAATTATAACTTGTTACGAGAAAAATCACTCCATGGCATGGGATAAACCACAATAGACGGAAATGACTGTAGAAATCAACTCTAATCTCAAGTATGCTATATAAAAAAATATACTAACAAGACAAGATAAAGAGCCTACCTCATCCAGACATTCAATGAAGTCCACCGTTGAGCACTTGACTCAAAACAATACACCTGCAACTTGTCCTCAACAACCAAGATACACAAGTATATGGTGATAATATATAAAATTAGCACATTAAATAGCATAATCCATCAATATTCTTAACAAATATTCCCATGGAATAACAATTCAAATATTTGCAAGACATTAATTGGACGAGA
>JZKD02S2281522.1:64913-95750 GCA_000966675.3 Picea glauca | reverse complement strand
AAACTAACAAACGAATGTATACTAGTTTGATAAATGAATGGTAATATGCAACATACCTAGGTTCATGATTCATTAGGGTGAGACTAACCAAGGCTGCTCAAGAAAGGAACAAAAAGATCTATGCCAACCAAATATGAGTTATAATCCTTGCAAGGAAATGGCAGGAGTAAAGAGTACCATGGGTATGATAACCAATCTAGAGAGATTGGGAATAAAGGTGCTCATAGCTAGCACATTGCATGGAATTGCTTTGAGGAAATGCATGTTTGCATATAGGGCAGACAATGGATATTCCATTGAGAAAGAAGGACCTTCCAATATTTTACTTACATGGTATAGGTGTTAAAGAAGAAGGACCTTCGACAGAGTGCGTCTGAGGGATGCCTTGACATAGAAAGTTTGAGGGACGCCTCAAATTTAAGGCTCAATGAAGTCCTTACAACTCTTCTTGTGCGAGAAAGCCTTGTAGGCAATATGGATCATTCGAGGAACTGTATAGCAGAGAAGGGGATGCCTGAGCCTGGGCCCGGAGGGAGAGTGAACACAAGGAATAAGGGACTTGACAATTCTCATACACTATTGATCAGGATCATGGACACAATGGGTATGTCCAGAAGAAACAATGGGCCAAGATAATAATATAGTTGTTGGAAGTAGGCCAAAGTGGAAAGAAAGGTTATTTTGGGAAAGAAGGCATGCACGAGGAAAGCGACAGCTGGAAGGAAGAGCAACATGCATGCATGCATGGAAGACCTAACATTGTTAGGGTTAGGGTTTTGGTAATGTATTGTAATGGATGAAGAGCCAGAAACATATAAATATAGATACCTAGGTCTCAGAGAGGGGACTAGTCGTTATTATAGAGAGAATTGTTGTAACGAGTCGATAGAGATATAAAGAGAAACATACAAGGAAGCGAATGGTATGTAATATTTTTCTGTATGACCTACTTTTGTAAGCTGTTGAGAAAGAGAGGACGAAAGAGAGTAGATCTTGAGGGTTAGATCACAGGATGAGGAGCCTGGTGCGATCTAGTCCGCCTCATATAGATCTTACCCAACTGAGAAGAGTTGTAAGTGTGTGATGCTATAGTGACCAAACGACTATAATAAAAGAGATAAGAGCCAAATCTTTGTGGATGTAGCTCAGCGGTGGTGAACCACAATAACATCTGTGTTATGTGATTGAATGCGTGCATTTCCTTATTGTCTTTTAGTAGATATTGATAAGATGAATGAATGAGTTATTGTATTTCTTGCATAAATCATGATAACAATGTATTGCGTTAATAAGATGTAATAGTTATCAATATACAGTTATTAGATCTCTCACTCAATCCTAGAATACAAAAACACGAGTATTGCAGCCACCCATTAAGACTATCTCGGGTGAGACTGTGCAGTGCAATCTGTGCGTTGCGTTGCCTTCTGGGTTACCAGGAGGGCCGATAGTTTTAGAGGCTTTGTTGGAACCCCGAGTAGACATGAACACTGGGTCACTCAATACGAACTCAGACAGGGTAATATACTAAACAACAATATCCATAACTTACATATGAGTATTGTGCTAAGTTACAAAATATTTCTTGAATTTTATGCAACAATAAAATGTTTTCGCATGAAACTATGATTAACATGCTTGTTGTCCAAGATTATTGAAGGCAGGTGACGAAGGTTAAGATTCCAGAAGGGACTTGACCAAGAAAGAGAATCATGAGTTCTGAAATAGCCGACGGATAAAATACATGACAAGTGTTACTGAGAAAGAACATCGAGGACGATGTTCCCTTTTACGGGGGGGGATTGTAATACCCATGTTTCCCCCAGCTTGTAATTAATCATTAATTAGGATTACCATGCTATGGCATGTGAATGATGTAAATGTAATGTTGTATAGATTGCCAACGACTGACTGTGGGGGTGAAGCCTTGAAGTATTGGCCATCATATCATTAGAGGAAAATAATGGGAAAACTAGAGAGGGTTCATTATGTCAAATACCCTAAAGACCCCAAAGTCTTCGGGCTATGGAGTAGATTGAGGAAATCCCGTGCGCAACATATGAGAGCAAGACGAGAGGTCCAAGAACAAGAAGAGAAGGCAACAATCCTATCCATATTAATGTCAGTGTGGAACCCATAAACCCATGTGCGACTAATACACCGAAGAGAACACCACTGTTTAGACAAACGAATTTCATAATAAGCCAGACAACATGAAGTACATCTACACAAGGAACAACAACTAGAGAAGCCAGTTCAGGTAGCACTAGTCAAGTATCTACACCGCACTGAGGTAGTGGTTCAACTTTCATAATGGCAGGACATGATCCTACCATCGGGTTACCAGAATTCAAAGGAGAAGTGTCAGAGGACCCGGAAAAACATTTGTTCATATGTGAGAAGATTTGGGAAGCAAAACAGATCACAGATGAAGATACCAAACTAGCACAACTAGCAATTACACTAAGGGATTCCTGCACTAGACTGGTACATGAGTTTAGCTACAAACAATCCACCAGGGGCAACCAGAACAATTGCAGACATCAAGAAATTACTGATAAACAAGTTCCAGAAGCCAAGTTCAGAGGATCAATACATGAATGAGATGATCGAAATTAGACAGAAACTAGGAGAATCGGTATGGGATATTGACCAGATATTCAAGAGACTGAAGGGAAAATTGAAATACCTCATGACCGATATGCAACATAGGCACCTATTCGTCAATTCAGTGCTTCCACACTTAAAATATCCATTGTGACAATAGAAGTTTCAGACGCAGGCAACTCTGCAACTGGAAGAAAATCAGTATCAACAGACGGACCTAGCCATTGAAGAACTGAAGGAGAATTTGAAGAACTTAACGTTCCAGCTAAACCATAATAAAAGCAAGGAAAAACTAGAAGCCGTTTGGTGTAATACATGCAGGACGAAAGGACACCACAAGAACGAATGTCCAACATTCGCGCATTATATGGTAGTAGGAATGCCAAATCCATTGCCAACGAGAGGACTATGGTGCAAAGTCTGTAAGAAACCAGGACACGAGCCATATCAATGCGTAATGATGCATAAATACTAGACAATTATGAAGATGTCACTGCAACTTTTGCAAGTCAGTGGGCCACAATGACAAAGATTGTAGAACCATGGAATTAATGCGAGAGAGAACATCAGATGCATATAGAGTGCAGACATAAATGGTGACTGCGCAAGCCACACCACAGTTTAATCAAGTTCCAACTCCATACAACACTGCACAACAACAATATAATACTGCGTAACAACCATATAATACCGCACAACCACAGTACAACACAACACAGCCTCGGTACAATACCACACAGTACAATCAAGCACCTCAATACAATGCAGGCTACAGAGGTGGAGGACAAGGGAGAGGAGGTTTTTACGAGGTAGAGGACTAGTGGTATGTCACAATTTTCAACAATCGGGACATTATGCAAGAGAATGTCTGCTTCCACCAACGACTTGTATGTATTGTCATGCATTGGACCATGATACAGAAGAATGTTCGACATTATTAGTAAATATCCAGGAAAAGAGGAACCAAAACAACCAGAATGTTCAGTGGATTTCAGCTGAAGCAAGGTATGAAGGATGGAAAATCAACATAGTTACCCATGGAGGAGATAAAATAGGGAACGAAGCAGTTCGATAAGAGCCAGTACAACACCAATGGGTGAAGAATAACTCTGAACAAAGGAAGTAGTTCGACGCGCAGAAGGAGAAGGAGATATTTAAGCAATCCAGACAATAATTTTAGAAGGAAGACATGGCGTCGACTTCAACTTTGCAGCAAACCAAAGTATGAGATGCCTCCATTATTGGATCATACCAACGAGATGCAATCCATGGGACAAGTAAGTACAACCAAAGGATTTTTGCAATCATGTGTAAAAGTATTAAATTATCCATCATCTGTGAAAATATTGCAAAACATATTGGAAAGATGTAGTAGAGAGACGGAAGGAAAACAAGAACAAAAGATAGACAATCACCTACATACAAGGAGAAGAACAAGTAGGGAATTCATAATGAATGCCAACATCAGAGGTTTCAACATGGGAGATATCATATTGGACCTAGGATTTGAAGTGAATGTATTACCAAAGAAGACATGGAAATGCATGGGAGAACCCACATTAGGATATTCACCTATTCAACTGAAATTAGCAAATCAACATAGAGTCCTACCAATCAGTAGACTGAAAGGAGTGACAGTAGACCTGGATGGAGTGCACACTAAAGCATATTTTTAAGTCATTGAAATAGTGGACGACACAACACCATATCCAACGTTTCTTGGTTTGGATTGGGTGTTTGAAAACCAGGCCATAATAAATCTGAAGACAAGAAAAATGGCATTTTAGTAAGGTGAATACAGGGTCATCGCGCCATTAGACCCATCAAAAGGGGAAAGGTTTGTAGAACCCACTTGCCTAGACTTAGAGGAAATCATCCAATTGTATAGAATAACTGCGCGTGATGAAGATTACATAAACCCAACTGTAGACGAGATACTCAGTTGGCAGAGCATTACTTCATGTGCGACAGACTTAGATACTGGTTTAGAGAACTAGCAACAAAGGCTACACGAAGTTTCCACAAGAAGATGTGCACGAATAGACCGCGCAATAAGATGGGTAGGCACAAAGATAAGGGAACCACCCAATTTCCATAGAATAAATGATTTGGAAACATGCTTGGCATAGTATGAAGATGAAGTTTTAGGGAATCAGAGACTCTTAACACTTGATATAGCACTCAAGGTCACACCTGCAAGATGGTGGGGCGCACACAAGGAGACAATCACAAATTGGTACAAATGTAAGCGGTTACTGCGCATAAGGTTCAACACAGAATGAGAATACAACAAGCAACATAAGTATGATGGACAAGGGGCACCAGTGGAACACTTGGAGAAGTGCAGATTGTTGTGGAAAATGATACCCCTAGAGGAATGGCCTCATCATTTCATACACACTCTAGAGGGCATACCAGTGAACTGGTATAGAGACCAGGAACTGCACAGAGGAACTGTGACATGGACGACATTGCAATAGAATTTTACAGTCACTTTCTCATTCGAGCATGAGAAACCAAACATAGATTCAGCTTTGAAACAAATAAGAATAGTGATATTCATCAAAGAACCAGAAGTCAAACTCATAATAGAAGAACAACAACGGAAAAAACAGACAGTCAAAGGACCGTTGTCATGTTACCATGTGCAGGAGGAAGCACCTGATGAATATGATCCGCACGATATTCAAATTGAAGAAGAAAAAGGCGAAAGATAAGTGGAGGGTCCACCCATAGAATCAAAAGTTATTGCCGCGCTGATCAAGGTAAATAAAGTCAACATTGGGACAGTTGAGAATCCCAAAATGGCCAGCATTGGAGACTACTGGAATGAACAAAGAGAGACAGCATAACATAGTTATTGCGTGAGTATAATGACTTATTTCCCACAACATTTACAGAGATGAAGGGTATAGCAGGAGATCTAGGAGAGATGAAGATACCACTCAAACCTGAAGCGAGATTGATTAGACAACGACCATACAAACTAAACCCAATATATAAGTAGAAAGTCAAAGATGAGATTGACAGGATGCTCGAAGCTGGAATCATAGAACCTTTCGAAGAATCAGAATGGATAAGCCTGATGGTAGTTCAGGACAAAAAACAAGGAGGGATAAGAATATGCGTTGACTTGAGGAAGTTGAACGATGCATGCCTACACGACCTATTCCCTACACCTTTCATGGATGAAGTGTTAGAGAACGTAGGAGGACATGAAGCTTACTCATTCACTGATGGATTCTCAGGCTACCACTAGATCAAGATAGCACATGAATACATATACACGACCACGTTTGCTACAGAATGGGGATCCTACCAGTACAAAGTCATGCCATTTGGACTGAAGAATGCACCAACAATATTTTCCAGAGTAGTCATCGTTGTATTTAAGGAATTCATCCACCAGTTTCTCGAGGTATACCTGGATGATTGGACAGTTTATAGTTTGTTGAAAGACCATGTAGAGGTCTTACGACTGATGTTGGAAAGATGTACGCAGTGCCAAATATAACTAAACATAAAAAAATGTATATTCAGAACATCGTTTGGGATAATATTGGGCCATATAGTATGCAAACAGGGTTTACTAGTAGATCTTGCAAAGATTGCAGTAATTATTAACATGACACCACCAAAAATAGTCCGTCAGCTAAGAGCAACATTGGGACACACAGGGTACTACAGAAAGTTCATCAAAGCATTCACACAAATTACCGCACCAATGGAAAATTTGTTAAGAAAAGATGCAAAGTTTCAGTGGAATGACGAGTGTCAACACGGTCTGCATACCCTGAAGGAAAATATGGTCAGTGCGCCAATACTAGTATTTCCAGATTGGGAAAAGATATTTCATGTACATGTAGATGCATCAACCATAGCACTTGGAGCAGCCAAGAGTGGGGGATTTGGATCAACCCATATCATTTGCGAGTAGGAAGCTGTCAGAATCATAGCATAACTATAACACTATAGAGAGAGAAGGCCTAGCTATGGTCTATGCACTGCAGAAGTTTAGACATTACTTATTAGGGAAACACTTTAATATGTTCACAGATCACTTAGCCCTGAAATACCTAGTCAAGAAGCCAATGTTGGGGAAGAGAATATGTCGATGGTTACTACTATTTCAATAATTTGACTTTGAAGTAATAGTCAAGCCATGAAAATTGAATGCAGAACCTGACCACCTATCAAGAGTCACAAATGGAGAAGAACCTACAAATTTAGAAGACAACTTCCCGGATGCACAATTATTTTCAATCCAGATCGCTGATGAATACTTTGCAGATATCGTTCAGTACTTGAGCACAGGTATTGCGCCACAGGAATATAACACCGTGTAGAAGAAAAACTTGGTAGTCCGGGCTGCAGACTATCAACTGATCGCAGGACACTTATACCAAATGGGAACATATAGCATCTTGCGAAGATATGTGTTAGAACACAAAAGACCAAGATTTTTAACAGAAGCCCACGAGGACATTACACAGACAAAGATACCACACAGAAGGTATTGCGTGCAGAACTATGGTGGTCGACCATTCACAGAGACTCGAAGGAGTACTGCCAGAGATGCGACATCTGTCAAAGGGTTGGTAAACCCAACATAAGGGGCGGTATGCCATTACGACGATATGTAACATTGCATGCATTTGATAAGTGGGCAATAGACTTTGTGGGACCAATCAACCCACCAACAAAAAGAACAGGAACAAGGTACATCATCACTGTGATGGAATACCTAAGAAGATGGGCAGAAGTCGCACTAGTGAAGGATTGCAGCGCAGAAACATCAACACACTTTCTATTTGAACAAGTAATCACTCGATTTGGGTGCCCACAATTTTTGATGAGCGACCAAGGCATGCACTTCATAAACAACACTATCAATGCTATGACTGAAGAGTTTGAAGTCCATCATCAGAAGAGCACATCATATCACCCACAGGAAAATGGCACAGTAGAGGCATTTAACAAAATCCTTGGGAATGCACTAACGAAGATCTGTTTAAATGTCAAAAGGGACCATTGGGACCTCAAAATACTAGCAGTATTGTGGGCCTACAGGAATACGTGCAAAAAGTTGACAGGGAACACACCATTTAAACTGGTATATGTCCAAGAAGGAGTGGTTCCATTAGAATATTTGGTACCCAGTTTACGCGTAGCAACAATTACACACATGACGGAAGGAGGCACAATACAAGAGAGAATAAATCAGTTAATGACCATGGAGGAAGACCAGATCTTAGCAGGGTTCCACCGACAAGTTTAGAAAGCAAGGGAAAAATCTTGGCATGATAGACACATCAAGAAGAAAACCTTCAAGGAAGGAGATCTAATATTGATGTATGACAACATATCGTTTCATCACCCAAGAAAGTTCAGAATGCACTGGTTAGGACCGTACGAAGTAAAAAATGTCACAAATGGAGGAGCTGTACAATTGAAAGACTTATCAGGTGAAAAAATCAGAGGGATGATCAACGGAAGCCGATTGAAGCTGTACAAGGATAGTCGACCATCCACCGCGTAGTAAAAAAAAATAAAAAAAATAGTATATTAAAAATTACCAGTAGAAGCACAGTGCACTAGAAGAAGAAAGAGCACACATACTTAGGAACACAAACTCAACGAAGATAAGTCTAACAACCAGGTCAAAAGGGAAACAAGCGGGAAACGAAAAGACGTTAAAAGTAGTATGAAACGACGAAGTTATGCGAAATTGAATGTTGGAAAGGACCGTTGGGACACCACATTAATCGTGCCAACTGGAGACAACAAAGGAGAGTAATGGAAAACAAGAAGGATCCAGAGGTTCATTGAATCCATATTAAAGGTAGCGTCTTCGACAAGCTTCATGCGACGACCATACAAAACAAGGATGAGGAGAAAATAGGTTATTGTGAGACGAGAGAAGAGACAAAGAGCGATAGAGGATAAGGAGAACAGAGTGGAGTTCATAGAGGCCACATAGACCATTCAAACTCAGCAAACGATCGACACTCACCACCATGAAACCACCAAAGCAAGCAGAAACAAGCCAGATTGCTAGACAACCCAGAGTTAGAACTAGGGAACAGGTACAATTGGAGGAAGGTGAACAACAACCGTCGAAGATCGTCAATGTCGATGAAATCCCATCACCAGATACAACATCGGTGAACCCCACACCCGTGGTGGAAGAAACCCAACAAACAACATCATAGGACATGAATGGATATATGCTGGCAGATGCATAAGAGAAACATAACTAGGATGTAGAAACCCTGAAGGAGGCACAGCCAGAGGACACCGAAGCAGCTCCGAGAGTTAATGGAATGACGACGAATTATGAATCAGCAGTCGAGCCAAACAAATCTCAAACAACCGTGTCAGACCACCTATCGAAAGGAACAATAGAAGATGTCGCGAGTTGGCCAAAATGGTATTCTAAAGTACAAACGATGGTGGCTGGAAGCTCGAGCCATCCACCACCGAAGAAAGACAAGCAGTAGGTACCTAGGTCACCTTGCAAGCAACCCGTCACAACCCTTGTTTTGTCGCATATACCAAATGGGATATGAGTAAAACCAGACTTGCTGGGTCATATCAAGAAGCTCAAATACTCGGATGATGATGTAACTGACACAAACAAGGTCCTGAAATTCGTAAAGAGAGTATACTTACAGACTGTGGGAGTGAATGAGGTTAGGGAACCAATTGATCAACCACTCCAGTGGGAAACATGATTGGAGAAAACATGGATTTTAGGTCTACTAGATCTACCACACTTTGGCAGAGGACAATACACAAACAGTTGCATCAAACAACTGATGGCAGTCACACATGGTAGGGATATATGGTTGGACAAGTTCATCTTGATAGATGTAGAGCTCATTGTGCACATTACAAGGTTACCATCCTCGGGCATGGATCTCGTGCAATTTCTTGATGATAAGACAAAGGAGAAAGAACTTTCAGAGGAGACGAAGAAGAAATATGGTATTGATAGGGGGATGCGAGGAAACATCATCAAGAGGATCAATGATGTCACAACACAAATTCATGCAAAATCTTGGCCTGCAAACTATTGAGAAAATTCCGCAGGGAGGAATTTCTGGCTAGGGTTGTCGCAGTTGCAGCTCAGTGTGCCGAGGGCACCACAGTTAGTTGGGCACCCTATATTTTTTAACTTGTTTCTGGATGACTGTAAGGATGCACAGGATCTAGGAACAAAATTTCACTACTCATGGCTACTCATGTTGATAGGTACCATGGGATGGAAGGAATCGAATTACACATTCTTCGGCACTAGACCCAAGCTGAATTGTGGAGAGAGGTATTTATCACTTGGTGTCACGTCAGATTCCAAGCACAAGAAAATGAACACAACTGTATTCGAAGGATACCTTTGTGACCTGTAGGATGCCATCTCCAACATGTGGAGAATAGCACCACAGGATGTCCAATAGTATCGATACATCGCCAACTTCAAGGACACATGACATGCGATGTGGATACAGGCACAGAAGGACCCCAATAAGCAGTGGCTACAAATGCCCTAATGTATCATGAAGGGCGATATCGACATGGTTATCAAAGACCGGGAAGACAAGTGGAATATTCCATTCCTCACCCAAGACTTGCTGGAAAGGACAATAGAAGAAGAGTCAGGGCAGGGAGAAACACAGCCTCAAGAAGTCCCAGTGCCCAAGAAATGGAGGACAGGCTAGACAAAAACAAAGAAGACAAAGGAACAAACAACTAAGATAGGGACCTAGAAGGGGAAGAAGAATAATACACAGCCGGCCCAAGAACAACAAAAACAGGACGAGGCACCACAGAGGATGACACCAAGTCACAATCTAGAAGAACCAGGCTTGACTAAGAGGCCATCCACTCAGATAGGAGGTGTACACAAGAAAATTAAGGCGCAAAGAAAACCTCTAGAATACATGATCATGGAGGATGATGCAGAGATGATAGCCCGAATGGTTCAGAATTGTATATCCGAGGATTTTGACAATGCTGCGTACCATAGGGACAAAATTCAAAAGGAGATGGAAGACATGTGACAGATTCTCATGCAAATTGGGGAAGCGTAGATAGTGAGGAACAACATGGGAACAGGGCCATCAACATCACAGACAGGAGAAATATCAGAAGAAGGCGAGCGAGATACATTCCACATAATACCGCAGTCGAATGCAACATTTCACATTACACCCAGTATGTTGGGCATGGATGAGATCGTGGGGCAGACACCCCTAAAGTACTTAGCCCAAATCCAACTAGTATTTCCGCGGATACCATCCAAGGATCTACACAAATTGCAGGTTAGCGTTACCCAAGAGGTACAGTCTCGTGCATACACAAACTTAGCTGAATTACAGCAGGAAATGAAGAAGTGAGACGCGCTGGAAATAATATGTGAGCGGGCTAAGCTCGAGACCCAAGAGGAGAGGGAGTGCATGAACAGATTAGAACGAAAAGTGGGAGGAACTTATGAGAAGATTCCAAAGACGACGCAGAGGGATGAACTCACAATAATAGAAAATATTGATCAGATTGCGCAGGCAATCGATCAATATTAGAAGAAGATTGAGAATCTCTGTGAGCAGATCACACCCACCACTCCACCAGAGGTAAGGGATCAAAGGAAGCAAGAGGCAACAGATAAACTACAAGAGATAGAGCAACATGTCAATGCAACAACCGCCTTTTTTGATAAAGCATCATAACTTTGGACAAATTTAGAAGAGGAACAACAAGTCCAGAAGTGGGACAGGGAAGAAGAAAGGATAAGCGCAACTATCCAGGACCTCAAGCAGAGGTAGAAGAAAATGTCCATCATGGAGCGCGTCAAAGGGGCGCAGGACATGAAGAAACTACAGGCATAACTCACCACTACACAAACATAGAAAAAGGAGCATCATGCTCAAATGGAACCTCTTCAAGATCGTGTAGCAGAAGTCATTGCACAGGTAGAGGAATCCAAGACACATATAGCACAGACCCAGGCAGAGTGCGCAGGGTTAATCAGTGATGAAATTGCAGTCCAGATAGTAGACACACTCAAGGAGAAGACTGCGCAGGTGCAAACACAAGCAGCAGAGCCGAAGGAAAAGTTCTAGGCGATCACCAAGGAGATCGAAGAAGCGCACAAAGGTTAGGTGGCTCAGGATGAGCCACATGTCAGTGTTGGGGGCCTATTGGAAGCATGCCAAAGCAAAAATAAAGAAGATTTTGGGAAAGAAGGCATGCATGAGGAAAGCAACAACTGGAAGGAAGAGAAACACACGTGCATGCATGGAAGACCTAACGTCATTAGGGTTAGGGTTTTCATAATGTATTGTAATGGCTGAAGAGACAGAAATGTATAAATAGAGATACCTATGTCTCAGAGAGGGGACTAGTCATTATTACAGAGAGAATTGTTATAGCGACTCGATAGAGATATAGAGAGAAACATACGAGGAAGAAAATGGTATGTAATATTTTGTTGTATGACCTACTTTTGTAAGCTGTTGATAAAGAGAGGACGAAGGAGGGTAGATCTTGAGAGTTAGATTTTAGGCTGAGGAGCCCAGTGTGATCTATTCCGCCTCATATAGATCTTACCTAACTGAGAAGAGTTGTAAGTGCACAACTCTCTAGTGACCGAACAAATATAATAAAAGAGTCGAGAGCCAAATCGTTGTGGGCGTAGCCCACAGGGGGGGGGGGTGAACCTCGGTAAGATCTGTGTTATGTGATTGAATGCCTGCATTTCCTTATTGTCTTTCAATAGTTATTGATAAGCTGAATGAATGAGTTATTATATTTCTTGCATAAATCATGATAACAATGTATTGCGTTAATAAGCTGTAATAGTTATCAGTATACAGTTATCAGATCTCTCACTCAATCCTAGGCTGCAAACACATGTGTATTGCAACCACCCATTAAGACTATCTCGGGTGAGACTGCACAGTGCACCAGGAGGGCCGATAGTTTTAGAGGCTTTGTTGGAACCCCGAGCATACATGAACCCTGGGTCACTGTTGACGGGTAAATTTTCCCGTCCATCAAATGGAAGAATGAGTCTGGTCTGGGGTTGTCTAAGCAACCAAAGCCGTTTGATGTAACTTGTTCTGACGGGTTTAATGGCTTCGTTAGCCAATATAAAGTCCTAAAATAAAGAGAAAGGGATAACTAATTAATGCTAAAAAGTATAATATATATACATATCTTGATATAACTATTGTAAATGTGTTTACGTAGAAAAAGAAAATGTAAAAATCTCACTTATGAACATTATTTACAGATTTGCAAGTTTTACTAGAAACTTACGAAATTAAAGTGAAAATAATTTCTTTTCAGAAGCAGATAAAGAAAACACATTTAAATATTTTTTGTTTTCTTTCTATAAGTCTAACGAAATTGAATTATTTAGACTGTGAAACACAGAAATATAGATAGTCAAAGCTGATCTAAAATTTCTGGTTCTACTAATATATAAATGATAGAAGTTGGAAAAACAAAAGAGCTAGCCTGATATAAGTTTGTCTGATTTGTCCATGCCTCTGTATGAATCAACAACATCTAGCTGCCATGCCTACAAGATAAATCTGCAATAGACTTATACTGAAACTATTTTGAATAAATTCACATAATGTATTGGCAGCCATGGTTTTAGAAACGGAATAGGGAGCACAAATTGATTATGAAACGATTAAAGTCAGAGAAATCTATGTGTAATACATTCACTTCATTGCTAAACTTAAACATCAAATAGAAATTTTGATATTGAAATGGAAAAGTTGATCACAGTGTGAATATCTGGAACAACAAATCATGAACGTTATTTGTAAAATCGATATCCAGAAACATAACATATCAAGAGTCTAAAGATACATGACATATTGATATATCAAGATTAAACAAATCAAAACATTAATGAAACAACATCTACAGTGGACTAAAGCCGAAAGTTGTACGCTGTTCCATAAGTCTTGAAAATCATTCATTCATAATTCATTCCAGGCCAAGATGCCTTTCCTTTACAAAATAGAGAGTATTTAAAGAGTTTTTTGAAATCTGAACTTCCTATCTCCTAAGATAAGATCAGATCTTATAAGATCAAAAGAATTACAAATATAGAGGGCCTAGAGCCACTCATGATCAAACTATATCTTCCAAAATTTATGAAATTTTTCTCCTATTTACAAAATAAACAAAAGGAGATACTAATCAACTAGATCGAACATGTTCCAGCCCATAAGATCAACATCAAATATACCATGTCCTGAAAAATGAAATATAGGAACAAGTTAGATATTTTATTAACAAATAATTACTAAATTTTATATGAAAATGATTTGGCTACAAAATCTCATGATTATGTAGTGAGTCTTATATTGGTAAAATAAATCTAAGTTTAACCGATTTGATTTAAAAAAAAAAAACATGACTGTAATAAAAGGGAAAAAAACCATTTTACCAATTAAACCAATGACTAATATGGATCAAGATAACTCATAATTGATTATGGCCTTTACATTTTCTGCATTCTTTATTATAATGTTGCATGTCTTCTTAAGACACTTGGCTTGTATCTGTTCATTTTCTTTGAGTTCACGATTTTCTTTTATAAGTAACTCATTGTGAGCCGTGAGTGCTTTGATTCTTGCTTGGAGAATGGGGATATCAGTATAGTAGTGCCCAATCCAATGCAAGCATACCTCATAATGCATAGCAGGGTCGATCTGACGAGGGAGCATATAATTGGGTGCAAGAACATCAACACTACCTATTGTCAGCCCTTGACTGAGCTTAATACCAGTAAACCCCTTTCTATCCTCGAGACACGGCGAGAGATTGTTAACATACTCGTATGGCTGATTAGAGTCCGACTTATGACAATCTGGATCTTCTTCTGTGAGAAAATCCTCAATTTCGGGATCTGAATCCTCATTGATCTCAATCGTATTTATAGATCTCAAATGAGGCTTAAATCGATTATGCAGACTTCTCAAAATGAGCTGACCAACCCTCTTATTTCGGAACCCTAACATTGCTTGCTTCTGTTTTGATTGTTTGCGAGGGTCTTTACTATCGGATTTTTCAGTAGGGTCTTGGATGACAATTAAATCATGCTTAGGGGTTTCATTAAACTTAGAACCAACATACTGTTTCCCATACAAAAACTGATCGGGTATTGCCTTGTCACGAGGGTTTTTCTCCAAAAATTCTGGCTTGTCACTTAAGAAATCAACATGTTTTTCTATCATAGGCTTATCCAACATAGGAGTTTCTGTAGGAGCGGATGTAACAAAACTGTATTGGGCTAAGAACCCATCTCAATCATCACCCAGGGTTTTCAAAGGATGAACCAACAACATTTTAATTAAAACATGGTGAAAGAGGCTAGAGTTGAGGCTCTGCTTCTTGTATCTTTTCGACATCTTGTACATACTCCTTAGTAAATAAAACTGCACATTCAAATGGAAGCCTATAAAGTGCATAAGAAATTGTACATGGTAAAGAAAAACTAGGCCATAATGGCCCTCACAGGTAATAAATTGTTTAAGAACTGATAGCAGACCATGCCATCTAACCTTAAGTAGAGAAACAAGAATACCTTTCTCACAACAATCAATCTTTCTGGAGGTCATGAAAATATTCCAGGGCACTTCGTTGATTTTCGAGTTCTTACGCCACTTCTGACCGGAGGATGGGAGCCCTGTGGCTTTTCTAATAAACCCCTCAGTCACCTCCAACTGAATGTATCCAACTTTCTCCCTATACCTATCAAATGTTTGGGCGAATTCCTTAGCTGTGCGAAGGTTATACCCATCAAACGTTTTAATGAAAGTATCCCAGCCCTGGGCTTTCAAATCATCGGCTGCATCATCAAGAGACAACAATTCTTGAGAGCCATTCAGCTCTATTCGGACAATAGGTGCCATTTAGAGTATGACTAGACTGTGACAAGGGTGACCCAAGCTAGCTGTGGGTTTAGATGTCAGAAGTGATAGGGACAAGTTTGAGTGGATACCATGGAAACAAAACAAGCAGAACATCTGCGCGATCATATCATACACATGAAGGTCTCAGTTATGGAGTTTGAAAACTCCTGGTAATGAAATCTATGAGTACATAGCACTACAAAAACCCTTAACTCGTAATGAAAAGCCTGTCTATTCACTCTGCCAGCCACAAATCAAGTACAGGACACGATGCTTGTGCATTAATTCCCATGTCATGTAATGGATATAGTCAATTTGCAAAGGGTTGGAATGGATATGTTTTTTATAATCCAAATGCGAATCTATATTTGGCATTATAGTTGATTTACAAAGGATTCAAATAAATAAGCTTACAATCCAAATGCAAATCAACATGGGTAATATATCGATATTCGATAAACTCAAAAGGAAAATCATTCAAGTAAGAAATATGAAGTAGATGTCAGCACAATGAACCTTTAAAAACCAAGCTTTGAATAGGGATATAATACAAAATTAAGTTTATATACTTTCAGTCATGAATCAATCATGAAAACGTAAGATAAAAATAAAATAAGAATAATCAAACATATTTTATAATCCAATAATCACCCCCAAATAATAATATTTACAGGATGAGGTGAAGGCAGCTACAGGAAGTGTCATTTGTCATTCAAACTAGCAAAAACATGTAGGGCTGCCAACAATGGCAACTTACTGGGAGAAGCAATTATCTCTGCATCACCAACCAGTTCTTGTTAGGACTGATTAAAATGATTAAAGATTAAAGAACAATTGAAAGGAAATCAAGCATCCAAATCAAATCCCAAAAACATCACAGAGTCCAACTTCAGATGTCTCTCTGTTCAAATGAAATCCGATGACAAGTTTTAATTACGAGAGAAACGATATTCAAGCCAATGACTCCGATACTATTGAAAGGGCCGTTGTTACCAGTAGGAATCCATAGCCTCGGAAGGGATGTCAATTAACCCACTCTGACGCCTCTACTCTGTCCAAGAATTATCAATTCAAAATGAAGGGCACTTATAGTTGAGATATTATTAGAGTGTGCAATAGATCTGATTTTCATTGGGCTGATTTACAATTGAGATATTAATTTGACTTTCCTGTTCTTCAACTGAATCAACCACTAGTTTACATAGGCCTTGACCTATAACAATTTGTGCATGAGTTATTTAGAGGTCGTATTCTTGTAACGATGTCATCCAATTTGCCCGTTTTTCTCCAAGTTTCTTTTGTACTAATAAGTTTCTTACGGTAGGGTAAGGAACGATGACTTTGGTTCTGGATTTTAGCAGATATGACCGAAAGTGTTTCACTGCTTTGAAAACAACATACGCCTGTTGATCTACAGTTGGGTAATTCAGTTCAACCCCTTTAAAAGATGAGCTCATGAAGGCAATAGGGATTTCATTTCTTTCAACATCTTTTTGTGTTAACACAAGAGTGTAAGATTGATCAGAGGCGAAAGTGTAAAGAGTGAAATCTCACGAGAAATCAGGACTCATCAAGGAAAGGGCTTCCACTATGGATTTTTTGATGGAATAAAATACTTGAATTTCTTGTGGTCCCCAACAATACTGAACATCCTTTTTATTTAAATTTTGTAACAGTCTTACCATTTCTGAAAAAATTGGAACAAATCTTCTGACAAAATTAATCTACCCTAAAAAGGATTGCATGGATTTTTAGAGGAAGGGGGGGGGGGGGAGTTTGGAAATGGCTCGAGTTCTTTCGGGATCGATGATCATTTTGTCACTGAACACTATGAACCTAAGCAATTTTCCTTGTTCCACCACAAAGACTGACTTCTTAGGGTTGAGAGATATGCCATACTTGCGGCATCGTTCTAGAACAGTCCTAAGGTGAGACAAGTGATCTTTCTTGTTTTTGGAGAAAACAGTAACATCATCAAGATAGAACACTACTGATTGGTTTATGAGGCCATGACAATCAATGTCCATTTCTCTATGGAAAGTGGCCCCGTTATTTATGAGTCCAAAAGGCATCTTCCTATAGGCATAAGCGCCCCAGGGGGTACAAAAAGTGGTTTTTAATTGGTCTGTTGGAGACATGAGGACCTGGTTGTATCCCGAAAAACCATATAACAACAATAGTCTTTTGAAACCAGATATCCGTTGAAGAATTTGTTCCATTGGAGGGACGGGATAATTGTCTTTATCAGACACTCGGTTCAAGTTACGAAAATCGACCCAGAGTCGAATTTCATCGCTTTTCTTCCTTACAGGAACTAGATTAGACACCCATTGTGTGTGTCTCACTTGGAAAATTATCTTTGCATTTAGTAATTTATATAGTTCTTTCTTGACAGTCGGTTCCAATTTGGGGTGCATATTTCTTAGTTTCTGTTGAAAAGGCTGAGTTTGTGGTTTCATGGGGATGACATGTTGTATTATGTTAGGTTCGAATGTTTTCAGATCATCGTATGTCCAGGCAAAAAGTCCTTGAATTCTTTAAATAGTTTTATAACGACAGATCGTTCTTGTTCGGAGCATCCCGTTCCCAGATTGATATTTTGCAGATTATCTTTAGTCCCTAGATTTATTGTTTCATAAGTCAAGGAAGAACTGTTCATTTTACAATTGACTGACCCTCTAAATTTATCATGTAAATCATAAAAAATTTCTAAATAGAAACGGATCTAAGAATAGAGTTTACCAGATCATATGTCGATTCAGGAGATCTAGGATTTGATATTACCGTGAAGTTGCGGAGGTTTTCATCGTGAGTGCCTTCATAGATAATTGCACCTTGGAAAGTGTCTTCCATATGCAAGAAGTTGATGATCCGTCAAACACTCTCTAATTGGTGATGTTATCTGGGATCGACGGCCTGAACAATAATTCAATCGAAAATGCATTCAGAGAAAGACCTTCTGCGGGAAAAAATTTAGAAGCGACATTAGCCAATAAATCATCCTTAGAATTACTTAGTCTAGGAATGGAATTGATGTTAAATGCTAAAAAAATTTGTATCAAACTTTATACCTTGGTTTGGTAACTTCTCAGATGAGGTAACAAGCAATGTATGGAGTTTCTTACCTACCTGACCACGATTTACGATTCACCGAACACCATTAAATTTCTTACATCCATATCTAAATATTTCTTAAGCCCTTGTAGAAGTGCTTCATATTCGACAGTACTATTAGTGCACTCGAACTCTAATCGAAAGGTAATGAAAGTATTATTACCTGTGGGGTCGATGAGTACACATCCTGCACTGACTCTTTCTTTGGATTTGGATCTGTTGAAGTATAGTGACCATATTTGAGCTTCATCGGCAATGTTCGACACATTTGGCAGAGCTGGTGACTGAATACAGTTCATGAGTTCCGATTGTTGCCCGGGATCCATGAAGGGGGATATTTCGGTCATGAAGTTACCAAAGAAAGTGCTCATTCCCTGCATTTCAAATGAATTAGTGGATGCTGTAAAAGGTTCATTAAGATCATTCAAATCTGTCACGGTATTCTTGAGATAACGTTCGCGGTTTATCTTGATTTTATTTTGCTGTCCGTTTTCTGGCAACCATAAATGAGACCAATCTGTGGCAAAGTAACCATGCAGTTGCTCGGACCAGTCCCTGCTTAAAAATAAGCCATAGAGTTATGGGATGTCAACAACAATGATGTCAATAATTTGGTGAACCTTAGGATTAGAAGATAACCTAACCATAACATTCTTAAGTTCACTAATTATCATAACGTTCGTCCGATCGAGCCGAATGATTTTGATACTAGAAGGTTGAACTTATGCGTTAATTTTTTGGCAAACAGATAAAGGCATCACATTTGATGATGCACCGGGGTCCACCATGCAATTATGTACATTTCTATTGAAAATTTCAAAAGTTAATAAGAAAGGTGTGGCATTTTTATGAGTGTTAACAACAGAATTTTGATGTTTTTTCGCTGCTGTCCCTGAAACAATTTTATCTACATTTGATACAGTTTTTTCAGTTAGATCCCTTTTATCCGGAAGTTCGGATGTCATTTTAGTTGGGATCTTTTTGGCTATTTTAGAACTGATTTCTGCAGTCTTGTTGCTGCTAGGATCGCTGTTCTTACTGTTTTCTACGATATTTTGAAGCATTTTCTGCAGAATAAGAGGAAATTTCAAAAGATCATAAACATTAATATTAGCCCTCAATTTTTTAGATCTTCAATCAAGTCATATTCTAAGACTAGGGCTGCTAAACTCTATTTTATTTCAGCTTGTTTCGACTGTTTTGGAGGCACATTATTATTGATTTTAGAAGACGATTTGCATTGTGTTTTTCTTCTCGTGTTGTAAGGGTGGACAATTTCAAAGTTTGCTTGAAAGATACTGTCATAAAAGTGTCCAAAGATATTGGGAGATGAATCCTCTTCTACAGCTACTTCTTCTTCAATTATGTCTTCTGAACTTTCAGGGGGTACATAATTATCATGTGCTTCAAGAATGGTTTGTAAATCATACTGCAAGCTTTCAAAATTGAGACCTTCGGTGGTCTGGTTTGGACGTTTGGGAGGAAAAGGTTTTATGAAAGGGGGTTTAAAACTCCCTTTGCTTGAGGATGCCTCCTCATCTAATCTCTTCAAGTCAACGACTTGATTTGATAATTTTTGAAAAGCTTTTTGCAAGCTTTCTAGGTCTAAAGTTTCCGGTTGACCCTTGACTTGGGGAGGTCTAGTAAGGATTTCTATTTTCTTCTTAAAAGATGAAGTTGTTTTAGTTTCACTATTTAGATTGTCTTTCAATCTCAATATATCCTTTTCAATTTCGCTGGCTTTCTCGAAGGCTTCCAACAATGTAGATTTTTTAGACCTTTTAACCCAAATTGCTATATTATTATGTAGAGTTTTGGTGTAATATGCAACAATCAGACTCTCAGCAAGCATTGAATCTGCGGGAATTCGATTCTTTAACGTAAGGAATATTTGATTAAAATCTTTTACTTTCTCCCTAGGGTTCATTTTTAGGCTGGAGAGTTCCATAACCAAGACCCCAGGGGACTTATCATCGCCAAATTTATTTAAGAAATAGGTTTCAAATTTGTCCCAAGAGACAATGGTCTGGGGCTGTTGGGCGAAATACCACGTGGAGGCATTGACCTCAAAAGTATAAGGGAAGAGTCTGCATACTATGTCTTCATTCTCTATACTTCGGAGTCTTATGGCCAACATAAACTTCTTTATGTGATCTTCAACAAATTGCTTAGAATCCAGATCAAATTTAGGTAACCATTTTTCCGGGTGTTTTGGCAATGGGTGTTGAGGTCCAGGTACAACCACGACATCTTGATCGAGCCAGGGTCTGGCGGGATTGTTTTGGTTTTCCATGGGTGTAGGTGGTGTCGAAGGCTGAGATGGTTTAGACGAGGAACTGCCTTCGTCAGATGACTCTCCTCCCGAAGAGGATGGAGATGAACTAGGTGGGGAAGGCGGGATACCGGATCCTCCAACTCCAAGAGTAGGGGTTCCGACAGGATCTGTAGTATTATCTTCTAAAGGATTTAAAAGCAGACCAGTGCCTTAAAGTTGTTCTCGGATGTCCGAGAAATCTAAAGGTTGATTGAGAGGGCTACTAGGTTGCCTGATACGGGCCAAAGAACTGTGTGTCCTTATAAGTGACTAACGAACAATTTCTTGTATGTCGGCCCCTTGAGGAGCTGGTGTTACTAGTTCAAGGAAAAACTCAAGATTATCGTTTGAGGTAGTTGCTGTTTTAGAAGTAACGTTGTTGTCTGAGCGACTACATGTTACTACAGGGGAGCGAGTATGTGGGGGAGGATTCTTATGACTTCCACGTGCCATCAATTGCAATTAGGCCCTCCTTCTAGAGCCATTGGTTGACGGGTAAATTTGATCGTCTGTCAATTGGAAGAATGATTCCGGTTTGGGGTTGTCTAAGTAACCCAAGCCGTTTGATGTAACTTGTTATGATAGGTTTAATGCTTTGTTAGCCAATCTAAAGTCCTAAAATAAAGAGAAAGGGATAACTAATTAATGCTAAAAAGTATAATATATATACATATCCTGATATAACTATTGTAAATGTGTTTATGTAGAAAAAGAAAACGTAAAAATCTCACTTATGAACAATATTTACAGATTTGCAAGTTTTACTAGAAACTTACGAAATTGAAGTGAAAATAATTGCTTTTGAGAAGCAGATAAAGAAAGCACATTTAAATATTTTGTTTTCTTTCTATAAATCTAACGAAATTGAATTATTTAGACTATGAAACACAAAAATATAGATAGTCAAAGCCGATCTAAATTTTTTGGTTATGCTAATATATAAATGACATAAGTTGGAAAAACAAAAGAGCTAACCTGATATTAGTTTGTTTGATGTGTTCGTGCCTTTGTATGAATTGACAACATACAACTTCCACGCCTACGAGATAAATATGCAATAGACTTATACTGAAACTATTTTGAATAAATTCATAGAATGTATTGGCAGCTAGGGTTCTAGAAATAGAATAGGGAGCAAAAATTGATTCTGTGATCTTATGATCACAAATGATTACAGTTAGATAAATCTATGCGTAATACATTCAATTCATTGTTCAACTTAAACATCAAATAGAAAATTGGATATTCAAATGGAAAAGTTGATCACAATGTGAATATTTGGAACAACAAATCATGAACGATATTTGTAAAATGGATATCCTGAAACATAACATATCAAAAGTCTAAAGCTACATGACATATTAATATATCAATATTAAACAAATCAAAACATTAATGAAACAACATCTGCAGTGGAATAAAGCCGAAAGTTGTACGCTGTTCCATAAGTCTTGAAAATCATTCATTCATAATTCGTTCCAGGCCAAGATGCCTTTCCTTTACAAAATAGAGAGTATTTAAAGAGTTTTTTGAAATCTGAACTTCCTATCTCCTAAGATAAGATCAGATCTTATAAGATCAAAAACATTACAAATATAGAGGGCCTAGAGCCACTCATGATCAAATTATATCTTCCAAAATTTATGAAAGTTTTCTCCTATTTACAAAATAAACAAAAGGAGATACTAATCAACTAGATCGAACATGTTCCAGCCAATAAGATCAACACCAGATATACCATGTCCTGAAAAACGGAATATAGGAACATGTTAGATATTTTATTAACAAATAATTACTAAATTTTATATGAAAATGACTTGGCTACAGAATCTCACGATTCTGTAGCCAGTCTTATATTGGTAAAAGAAATCTAAGTTTAACCGATTTGATTTTTTTTTTAAATAACATGACTGTAATAAAAGGGGAAAAAACATTTTTCCAATTAAACCAATGACTAATATGGATCAAGATAACTCAGAATTGATTACGGCCTTTACTTTGTCTGCATTCTTTATTATAATGTTGTTTGTCTTCTTAAGACACTTTGCTTGTGTCTGTTCATTTTCTTTGAGTTCATGATTTTCTTTTATAAGTAACTCATTGTGAGCCATGAGTGCTTTGATTCTTGCTTGGAGAATGGGGATATCAGTATAGTACTACCCAATCCAATGCAAGCAGACCTCGCAAAGCACATCAGGGTCGATCTTTCGAGGGAGCATATAATTGGGTGCAAGAATATCAACACTCCCTGTTGTCGGCCCTTGACTGAGCTTAATACCAATAAACCCCTTGCTATCCTCGAGACATAGCGGGAGATTGTTAACATAGTCGTATGGCTGATTAGAGTCCGACTTATGACAATTTGGATATTCTTCTGCGAGAAAATCCTCAATTTCGGGATTTGAATCCTCATTGATCTTGATCATATTGATCGATCTCAAATGAGGTTTAAATCGATTACGCAAACTTCTCGAAATGAGCCGACCAACCCTAACATACTGTTGCCCATACAAAAAATGATCGGGTATTGCCTTGTCATGAGGGTTTTTCTCCAAAAATTCTAGCTTGTCACTTGAGAAATCAACATGTTTTTCTATCATAGGCTTCTCCAACATAGGAGTTTCTATAGGAGTGGCTATAACAAAATTGTTTCGGGCTAAGAACCCATCCCAATAATCACCCAGGGTTTTCAAATGATGAACCAACAACATTTTAATTAAACCATGGTGAAAGAGGTTAGAGTTGAGGACCTACTTCTTGTATCTTTTCAACATCTTGTACAAACTCCTTAGTAAATAAAACAACACATTCAAATGGAAGCCTATAAAGTGCATAAGCAATCGCACATGGTAAAGAAAAACCAGGCCATAATGGCCCTCTCAGGTAATAAATTGTTTAAGAACTGATAACATACCATGCCATCTAACCTTATGTAGAGAAACAATAATACCTTTCTCACAACAATCAATCTTTCTGGAGGTCATGAAAATATTCCAGGGCACTTCGTCGATTTTTGAGTTCTTAAACCACTTCTGATCAGAGGATGGGAGCCCTGTGGCTTCACTAATAAACCCCTCATTCACCTCCAACTAAATCCCTCCAATTTTCTCCCTATACCTATCAAATGTTTGGGCGAATTCCTTAGTTGCGTGAAGGTTATACCCATCGAAATTTTTAATGAAATTATCCCAGACCTGAGCTTTCAAATCATCGGCCACATCATCAAGAGACAACAACGCTTGAGAGCCATTCGACTTTATTTGGACAACATGATCCATTTAGAGTATGACTAGATTGTGACAGGGGCGACCCAAGCTAGCTTTGGGTTTAGATGTCAGAAGTAACATGGACAAGTTTGAGTGGATACCATGGAAAAAAAACAAGAAGAACATCTGCACGACCATAGCATACACATGAAGGTCCCGGTTATGGAGTTTTAACACCCCTGGTAATGAAATCTATGAGTACATAGCACTACACAAATCCTTAACTCGTAATGAAAATCATATCTATTCGCTTTGCCAACTGCAGATCAGGTACATGACACAATGCTTGTGCATTAATTCACATGTCATTTAATGGATATAATCGATTTGCAAAGGGTTGGAATGGATATGTTTTTTATAATCCAAATGCGAATTGATATTTGGAATTATAGTTGATTTACAAAGGATTCAAATAAATAAATTTATAGTCCAAATGCAAATCAACATGGGTAATATATCGATATTCGATAAACTCAAAAGGAAAATCATTCAAGTAAGAAATATGAAGTAGATGTCAGCACAATGAACCTTTAAAAACCAGGCTTTGAATAGGGATATAATACGAAATTAAGTTTCCATGCTTGATTCATGCTTTCAATCATGAATCAAGCATGAAAACGCAATATAAAAATAAAACAAGAATAATCAAACATCTTTTTATAATCCAATAATCACCCCCAAATAGTAATATTTACATGATGAGGTGAAAGCAACTACATGAAGTGTCGTTTGTCGTTCAAAATAACAAAAACATGTAGGGCTGCCAATAGTCACTCAATATGAACTTAGAAAAGATAATATACTAAACAACAATAGCCATGTGGATACAAATCCACGAACTGCACAGATGAGTATTATGCTAAGTTACAAAATCTTTCTTGAATTTGATGCAACAATAAAATGTTTTCGCAGGAAACTATGATTAACATGCTTGTTGTCCAAGATTATTGAAGGCAGGTGATGAAGGTTAAGAGTCCGGAAGGGACCTGACCAAGAAAGAGAATCAAGAGTTTTGAAACTGTTGAAGGATAAAAAACATGACAGGTGTTACTGAGAAAGAACACCGAGGACGATGTTCCCTTTTAGGGGGGGGATTGTAATACTCATGTTTCCCCCAACTTGTAATTAATAATTAATTAGGATTACCATGCTATGGCATGTGAATGATGTAAATGTAATGTTGTTTAGATTTCCAACGACCGACTGTGGGGGTGAAGCCTTGAAGTACTGGCCATGATATCATTAGAGGAAAAGAATGGGAAAACTAGATAGGGTTCATTATGTCAAAGACCCCAAAGTCTCCCCTTGTTGGGGAATAATAAACCTCCTCCCAAACCCAAGGACAAGACTCAGTTAGTGAAGGAAAGGATCAGTGGTTGAACCATCAACCACCCCCATGAATGGGGGCATGGACTGGCTGAAGAATGTTATCCCAAAGTACCACAGGGTCTGGCAGACCTAGACTGACTCGAGTTTCCTTATGACAGAAGGAACATGATAGGTGGGAAACCTTACCTAGAAAAGGGGGTGCAAGAAATACACATGCAAACAATTGAGAAGAGGGCACACATGAGGCTATGTAGATAGCAGGAGACACCAGACAAGGGGGTGCAAGGCTCTCCAACTGAGAAGTTGGAAGAAAACATGACCTGAAGAAGAGGATCATGAACTTAAAGCTTAGGAAGCATATGAAAAACCTCACAGGGTGGCTGTGACAGAGAGAGGGTCTATGAGAAATGGAATGGATTCCCTAGTGATATCATGGCTTGGCACGGAGGTGGCCAGAGTGCTAAGAGTGAATTCCTCTAAGCCTATGGTTGGGTGGAAAGGTGCACACCCACAGTGAGTGAGTTGGCTGCAACCTGTAATAGATAAGTATACTCATACCCTGTGTAATTTGAGCTGTAATTGTGAAATAAAGTTGGATATCCTGTGAATGTTTAGAGATGTGCATGTTTTCTTGATAGTTGGAATGTGTTCCTTTATCTTTGGCTTGACTGTGTTGATTTCTACATGTAAATATTCAAGCCATGTAGTGGCTCAAGTTAAAACATATGAACTGTGAGTCTGTCGACCTTGGGCACAATTCATGTGTGCATGTTTACACTTCTAGTTATTCCGGGCCTCCTGAATAAGGGAGTTCATTAGGCTCAAGAGAGGTAGCGCAGAGGTGCACATATCCTACACCAATTACGTAGGAGTGGATAAATCTCTAAGTTCTAAATCCAGAAGAAACACAAGGAGCATCCCCTTATTTCATTTGAGGTACCAGTAAGTTCATGAGGTATAACACTCTTAGAGTGTAGACAAGGGAGCACATTCCCTAGAAATTTCACCAGCATGACTGAGGGCTCATGCCCAAGCCCTTAACTCATTTATGGCTAAAGGAATTGGCACATATGCCCACAAGGGCCTTCAAAGGACCCACGTGACCAAGGTTTGAGAACCCTGCACTAGGCTCAAAAGAATTTGAGCCTTCTCAGCTTTGAAACTCTGAGAGATCGAAGCTCTAGAGTGTTTCGACCTTATCCTTTTGTAAAATGGTTGAAGTCAACTAATAGTTACTGTTACCTATAAGGTTGATCAACGCCCGACGATCTCCCTAATCGTGGTAGATAGATCTACTCCACTGTTAAACATTGATCCTTTCTTCCACCCCAAATTCTCGTGAGCCATAGATCTGGGAAGGATCAAAGGTCTCCTTGTCCGTTGGATCTACACAAAGGAAACTTCGACGAAGTTCCACTTCGGGAGAGTGGATAAATGTTAACACCAAAATTCCCGAAGGTCGAAGCGACAAATTAATATGGATCGTAGATCTGGGGATCCTTCAAAATCCCCCTTAGCCGTTATATTTAGCTTGAGGTCAACCTAGCGTTGACCGCTCCGGGGAGAATGAGGAAGTTACACTGCCAACTCCCCAAAGGCTGAAGCCTTAAATTAATGGAGGTCGTGGATCTGGAGACTACATGGACTCTTACTGACCATGAGATCGAGGGGCTAAGAAGCTATCGTTCTGAGGTGACGTGGCACCCTGATGTCACTCAAGGTGACGTGGACCCATAATACACGTTCCATGTGTCACCTAGATTTGTGCATCTGCAGACCCCTTGAGTCCATTAAATTTTGACATGTGTCACCCCCGTAGGGGCCACGTGTAAACTCTATCTTGCCACATGTCTGGCGTTGGGCTCATCTGACAGGGAGGATATTCAGGATCCACCTGTACTCACCACCGTGTATTACGCATCATCCTAGGCAATGTGGGTAATTCAACAGTCTAGGACTCCGAGAGTCCGAAAGTCTAAGGTATAGTGTCATAAATCTTCATGAGGACATGAAGGTTGAGGCCATGTAGATTTATCTTGGGCTCCTTCACAACTTCACTAGTTCGACGTTCCAGAGGAGTGAGCGTGTTAATGCTTTGGGACTCCCGAAGCCTGGAGTCCCGGGATAAATCATGACCGTTGATTGGGGTTTGAGTAGCCAGATGAGAGGCCACGTGGCAGGAGATCCCATGGTCCGAAATCTCAGTACTCTGAAGGGAACGAGAGGAAAGTTTCTATGGAGCCAAAACTTCCATAACTTTGAAGGCCAGAGTAAATCTTGGCCGTTACCTCCTGTGACACGTGTTTCCAGATCTTATAATCCAGAGACTTGGCACTCCAGAGGATTTGGGGTGTGTCACCTCCAAAATTCCTGAATGCCGGATCTCTGAAGTAACGAGAGTCATAGATCTATGGATCTACATGGAATTTACTCACTGTTAGATTGAAGGGCTAAGTAGTTATCAGTATAAGATGGCGTGGCTTGACGATGTCATCCGATGTGACGTGGACCCGCATTACGCATGCCACATGTCACCTAGTTTTGGTTGATTCATAGGCCCATTATGCCGATTAAAGTAGTACACGTGTCACCCTTCGACCCTTGCTATGTGTCAGCTGTTGGTTCATGCCTGTGTGGCCAACATGGTTGGTGACATTTTCGGGACTCCAGGAGCCTAGATAGTTTCGGGGGCTCGAAAGATTCAAACGTAGTATGATAAAGGAATATTCAATGAGAATCGTCGATTGTCGAAGGCCAGAAGCCCAATGCCGATTGTCGAGGACTGAATGCTGAAGAGGGTACGTTCAATGTAAATTGTCGAACTACGAATGTCGAAGGGCTAAGGGCACATGGCAATATTACTAGACTTCGAGGATTAGTAAATAGGAATGTTCGACGCTGAATGCCGAAGACCGCAATTAACAACGCCTGGGTACTTCAGGAGGCCATAACTTGTAGACCAGAGCTCGGATTTTAGTGTGAAAGCGACTATTGGAAATCTCGTGGCGAGAAGAATCCAATGGAGATCCCGCAGTTAGGAATTGAGATAGTTAGGAAGAACAAAAAGTTGATTCCCCATCCCTAGAAAGGGTATTTAGGGGTTGAGTGTGTTACAACATACCACTTTGGGCTTTGAATCTAGCCTTTCCAAACCAGAGAGGGCTCTCTCACTGTGTATTAGGCTCAATGGCCAGATATGAAATAAAAATAAGGTTTTAAGATGTGGTGGCACAGTAGAGAGAGAAATCCATTGGGAATGGAGTCAACTTTGAAGCAAATGGAACTATCAGTGACTGGTGGTAGAAATATCAAGGCAACAGAGTCTAGATAGATGATAATATTTTAGTTTATATATTGTTGTTGTAGGATGGAAGAAAGAGAAAAAATTTAACCACATTCAGAGTACCCACTGAGATGAATTCTGATTGAGTTAAGAAGAGATAACAATACTTAAATTTCTTGAATCTAAAGCATCAATACTAGATGAATTTCATACCATTAGCTTTCCAATTCAAGTAAATATGATTGCAGATGAAATAAGAAAAGAACACAGGAAATACATACATGAGAGAGAAAAACACACTTTAGATCACCACCACAAGAATCTCTAGTATGAATAGCACTGTACTTATGCACTAATATTCCATTAAAATCTAGAAAGATTACAAAATGCTCAAGAGAAATGTCCTCTATGTTTTTGCCAACCCTTTGTAAATTCAAAACGATAAATGTATATAGAAAATACTCTTCCCCAAGCCGAGGAGGTCGAGCTCAACTACTTCCCAAAGTTGGATCTAGTTACAAAATTATAGCAACACATTTAGAACTACCTGCTAGGAAACAGGAATCAATTTTTTGGAAAATAGGGGTCAAATATAAAATAATATCTTTCGAATAATGATATTTGTTACAAAACTGAGAGGGGTTTTTGTTAATGGGCTCATTCTTGACAAAAGACTCTTTCAATTTTCCAAAATTCCTCTCTAGTGTCTTGGGATATGCTCCCAAAGATAATGACTAAAACAAGAAATCATTAAATGTTTAAATTTGAAAAATAGGTTGTAAAGATCCATTCGAATCTTCCAAACCATGACACATGTGAATAAATTGAGAGATGTGTTTTTGAATGGGATCTTTCTTGACAAAATCCTTTTTCATTTTTAAAATATTCCTTTCCATGTGGTTAGAAACTGAGTTTGAAGTTGACTGCAAAAAAAAATCATTTCCAGAACTTGCACAATGAACTTGCACAACGAACTTGTATAGCGAACTTGCAGAGCGAGTTTCCTTTTGACATTTTCTTCTATTGTTTAGCTTTGATTGATGGATGAATATCACTAATTGATAGTTTGACACTTGAGATGATGATAAGCATCCCTAGGACCACTTCATTACCCTTTCAAACACCATTTTCTTCGACATCCTAATATATGTCAAATACTTGATTTTGACCCTTGAGAAAATTATAGGACATTAATACCTATATGTTTGGGGTTTTTCTTGCATATTTTTGACCTAAAATCTTAGGGTTTTCTTGCATGTGCTTGACCTGAAATCATCTCTCTTGGAAAATCGACCTAGCTAGTTTTTATTATAGAAATTTTAGGGCTGGACGTCTTGGTTTTATTGTCTGTTATATGCTCTTGAATTTTCAGAATTAATAAGTTACTTAAACCTTATTCATATCCTTAGTTTAGCCATAAATTTCACTTGTTTACAATCTACTTATGTTGCTGAAATATATAGTTGTTATAACTTGTTTACTAATGGAATTTCTTATCTTTTATGGAAGTTTTACAACAACCTTTAATTTTGTATTATTTGTATTAATTGGATATAATTTTGCATTATATAATCACTTGATAAACCCTCTAAAACAACCCTAAAGTGAGCAAACCCTAAATATGAATTTTACTTTGGTTAATCACCTAATCTCTAACTCACATGTCATAATCTATTGGTGGTAATTTGGGTAATTACATAGGTGACCTGGGACTTGACTTACCTTGCCTTAGGAACCCTAGGTGCTACTAGGGAAGCTTCCCTTGCGTTGGACTTGTCCTTCACTAAAATTAGGGATGTAGTTTTCTAAGTTACAGTGGCAACACTTCTAATGTTCCACTAGTGTTTCTACCTTGTGAAGGTTTTGCACTAAGGTGCAAGATTTTGTGGTAACACTTCACACACATCCAACAACACTATGCCATATTTGTTAATATATTCAATTAAGATTACAAACCTATATTTACATTGTCATGCCAAATTGTTGTGT
>JZKD02S2281522.1:5718-44496 GCA_000966675.3 Picea glauca | reverse complement strand
ATTGAAACTTCAAAAGGAGAAGGAAGAAAAAACTCAAGAAGGTCACCAAATTGAACAAGTTGAGCTTCAACTTAAAGATGTACATGTCAAATGTGATGGTATTATCTCAAAGGATAGAGTAATGAAAGACTAATCATAGAGGATAGACCATGCCATTATCTCTAAAAATAAGAATGATGATATGGGCATGTAGAATGAAGGAAAACCATCAAAGGTGAAACCATATCGACACCCTCATTACTAAGAAAGTTTTCAAGAAAGACAAGAAGATCAACATCGATATTACCAAAGAAGAAGATGGAATAATGAACAAATTCATGGAACAAGGAATCAAAGAACCATGATTCAACAAGATATTATTAGAGAGCAACAACAACAACAAATTAGAGAAGTCACAATAACAATGTAAGGAAAGAAAATTATTCCACAATCAACTATCAAGGATTGATATCGAACAAAAATGAATTTTGATGGATGGATCATCATTAGTTGCAACAAGAGAGGAGGAATATAAGAAAATCCTATTACTTAGTTTCATTACATGTAAAACCCTTAACAACACAGATTTGAGGACAAATATTTTCAAAGGAAGGTACTATGATATTACCTCAAGGGGGGAATTTACGGGGATAAATGTGTATGTAATGGGGTAAAAATATGTAATATGGGTTGGCCTAATAAAGGGTCCACATGTGCAATGAGTGAGAGTAGTTACATATAGAGGTCAATATAGTCATTATTAGGATATGGATATATGACTTGGTTATGTAGTCGTGCTTAGGTTATTTGGAGGAGGTTTTCCTATTCTATAATGAATTATTGTGTAACTCATTTATATTATCTCTTTTGGAGTTGAGCTCCACAGTCACATATTGTGTACTTTGCATGTACTCTAGTTTATTATGCTATATTAAGGATTTGGTACATAAACATCATTATCATCGATATTAAACACCATTAATAGTAAGGATTGGTTGGCATGAACAATGTAGTATTAATTGCATAATCAATGATCAATGTGAAAAAAGGAGGGAACTATCTATTTTACATGTGCAATGGTTAGTTAGGGTATTAATACTTCAACTTGTCTAGTTACAAGTCCTCACAACAATGGAGACAATTTTATCCCGTTCATCTTTCCTATTTACATAAGCTTTATGATGTGTTCCATTATTAAAGGAGAACTAGAATGAAACTATATTGTCGTCCAAATAGTCGTGAGACATGTTACTTGCATGGAAAATGTTGTGGTCTTTTTGGATTTGGTAGCAATAGAAGCCTTAAGCATGGATGATTGCCAACAATTGTCACAAAATATGAGGAAGGGATTGTGTCAAGTAGATGGTATTTCTTAGTTTTATCATACATTGTTGTATGACCAAATTTTTATCATTATTTAACTTTGTAATGGGATAGCACCATTGCTATAGCCTTAATTTCCACCCTATAGAGTTAGAGAGGAACACAATAGAATATGTACTCCAAGACACAACCCTTAGCTCAAGTTTCAGACAATTTTTGAGGGGTGTCGCTAGTGATCTATGGGACAACTAGCGACATGTCACTTGTCATCAGTTCACAACAAGCGACACCCTTTGTAACCTTCTAGATTTGTGTTGTTTTGAAGTTGCAAGCGAGGGATGTGGTGGTTCTTCATGGAATGAGCCTTGGAAATCACATAATTTGAGTCTCCATTGGTCTCTACAAGATATAGAAGCTCTCCCAAACTTCTTCCAAGAATCTATATAAAGAAGACTAATATTGAGCATGAAATGGAGGAATCATATAGAGATATATGCTGCCAAAATTGAGAGGTGTTTATCCATCTATATCATTTGTAGTCAGGTTGCCTAGCTTGGTGGAAGAACTGAGAAGGATAAAGGAGTAAGGAGAAAAGAGGAGTGTATATACACTAAGAGGTAATTTCTTCGATGTATTTCTCTCATTTCAATTAATAGATCATTGGTTTTTCCCTATGAATATTTGTATTTCATCCATGAATGTTCAGATATGGTTTATTTCTTCATAGATCAGGTTAGATCCAAGCTATATATAGGATTCTAACACTAGAAAGAGAAGTAGAATGGTATTTTTTTTTCTCTTGAATGCATGAAGCAAGTTGTAGGAGTTGAGATGGAACTTTAGGACTATAGCAACTATGACATACGAAGGAAAAACTTTAGGATAAGGTATGGCATTCTTCCATTTCCTTGTGTGTTGGAGTAGGATACTTTGGGACCAGTTTTGGGAATTGCGTAGGAGAAAACCACACGACAAGTTTGCTGAGGAGCAGCATGCACAGAAGAAAGGAAGACAATTAACACATTTTCAGGGGTTAGCATGTGCAAAAAATGAAAGTTAGTTAGAAGTAGTTAGACCTTTTGGTCCATTTTGTAATGGGATAAGCCCTAATGTCAATGTAGAAATATGTAAGGGTTTTTGGGTAGAATGGATCAGTCAGTCAATCGATCAATGAAGTAATAGGTGTGAGGAGTGAGTTTTGAGTCGAGTGTGCATTGTATGCGTGAATGGTAAGGGCATATTGGGTTATAATTGAGATATCTTGTATGAGCATAGTGCACACCTTTTGTAAGAGATGATGCTGAATGATAATATAAGAAGCCTGTTGTTGTGGACGTACCCAGTTTGGGGTGAACCACGTTAAATCTCTGTGTTACAATGTATGTTGTGTTGTGATGTGTTTCTTTTCTATTATGTTTATGGTGCTTTTAGTGAATGAATGATTAATATGGTTAATTTATATGATGGTTTTTCACACATTATGAATGATCTAATGAATGAATGTTAAGTATGTTGGATATGATGAATGTCTCATATTCCCCCATGATTGTGGAAACCTGGTTCCTGTAGTCCCCATATGTACCTTAGGTGAGACTTCACTCGCTTGTGAGTGATGTTGAAAGGGATAGTATCTTTAAGGTTTTGTTGGTGATTTAATGTTAAATCACAAATCTACCTATTGCATGCCAACAAATGGTTATGTTGTCAGGATTGGGATCTACGACTGAGAGGAATGTGGAGACCTACTAAGGAGGAAATTGGAAAATGGTTGGACACAAAGGAGATTGATTTTCTTTGTAAATCAGAATAAGAATCCATGGATCAACGCAAAGAAATGACTACAATTGTATGTGTTAACAAATTTGCATGAAATTTTCTTTGCTAATTTTCCATATATTTTAGCAGAGTGGATCTAGAGATTAGTTGAATAGATCAGAATATTCTGCACTATTATTACGAAAAAATGGACTCCTAAGTTAATTCGACAAGTTAATACTATAAGCAATAGGGTATCACGTGCACTTGATTTCTAGTTGGATAGTATACTAGAATATTACATTACTTAATTTTCTATAGATTGTACTTAATTGTATAGTGCTATTGAAAGGGAGTTTTTTAAGGGACCGCGCGGAAGATACCTGAAGTCACTATCTACTTGGATTAATATGTTGTTGTGTGATAAGGGAGTTATGAAGATAGGATTTGGTTTCCCTAACCTCTAAGTGCTTTCAAGCATAAGGGAGACCAGGGGATGACCAAGGAATGGTTTGAGTGTTGCAACGAAGAATGAATGAGGAACAAATGGGCTGATGATGTCGAGAGAAGAAGAAGTTGCGACAAAAGAAGAGATTGTGTTATTGCGCAATGTTAAGAGATTTAGGCCGAATAACAAGAGGACTATGGCTGATAGAGAGGAGAAACACAGTGAATTTGAAGAGAGAGAAACTGGCATAATATTCCATATCCTACTACGCATAGAAGGTCAGGTCAGTCTAGTAGAAGAATATCCCACTCAAGCCAGACTCTACGTCAAACTCACGACCCCTTGTGCATCTCCAAGGTCTGAAGAAATGCTTTTTATTGTAGTTAGTAAGGGAAGTAATGATAACAATCAGAATAGTGGAAGTAGTACATTAACCCAACTTCATATAGTATCAACAAGGAGGAATACCGTGCATAATATGATGGCGAGAATAGATCCCACTTTAAGAATTCCGTTCTTTCATAGGGTAGGTTCAGAAGATCTAGAAAAAAATTTGTTCATTGGTGAGACAATATGGACTGTGAAGAACATCCAAGATGATGATGCGAATATTGCGCAGTTGGAAATGACATTCATAGATTGTGCATTACTATGGTACATGAAATATAAGATTACTACACATGCGGGACAAACTAGAACATTGGTAGATGTAAGACAAGCTCTATTGAAAGAGTTCTATAAACCTAAGTCCAAGTCACAGTGCATTACAAAGCTGAAGGAGATCAAGCAGATAGTGAATGAATCAGTGTGGGACTATGATCAAAGATTCAATATATTGAAATATCGGTTGACATTTTAAATTCCAGATGAACAACATAGGGAGTGGTTTATTGTAGGATTGTTGCTACATAAACACTTCCCTTTGACACAACAAAAGATTGCGTCGCAATCGGAAGCCACACAAATTTCTATGAAGTTGGAAGCATCCCTTGTAGTAGAAAATGGCTCAGGGGTGGTTCAAGTTCAGTCGTAGTTAGTAGCATTGACTATCCAGTTGCAAGAACTTACTAAAGGAAAAGAAAAATGCGAGGATGTCTTGTGTGTCACATGTAGAACATAAGGTCATCATAAGAATGAATGTTCATATTTTTAGCAGTATTTGAATACACGCGCTCTGAATCCATTAGGGGTATGGTGTGAGATTTGCAAGATGATGGGTCACCACCCTACTGCTCATCTATTGATGCATAAATATGAGAACACTGCAAGAAACATGTTTTGTAATTTCTGTATGTTAGTGGGACATGGAGAAAAGGATTGTTGTGCATTTGATTTAATGAGAGAGTGCACTGCAAATGCCTACAGAGTCCAAGGAGAAGAATCTGAAGGAGGACCTCCACAATATAATACTCCAATAGGTTATAATCAAGAAGGAAGAGGAGGTTTCAAAGGTTACAGAAGAGGAGGATTCGGTAAAGGAATAGGACCAATTATATGTTACAACTATAATAATATTGTACATTTGGCATGAGTCTATCCGAATCCTTGCACGACATGTACATATTACAAACAGTTACACCATGCAATGAAGGATTTACCACAACTAATCGCAACATGGAAATAAAATATGAACTCAAATGTATAGATGTTATAATCATAGGTGCAAAATTAACAACCCAAGATACAACGGTGACACATGGAGGAACTAGAACTAGAGATGATGTGACGAATCAGGGAAATAGTATCCACCAATGGGTTAGGAAAGAAACATAACCTCTTTTGTTGTTTTACCCTAGAAAGGAGAAAAAACGTATACACAAGCAAGGATGGAAGTGATAGGATCGAAATGGATAGCATCAACTTCGACCACACCACCTTTGTATGACAAACCGCCAGTATATGATATACCACCAGTCTATGACCATTGAGAAAAATAAGTTGACAAGGTAAGCACTTTGAAAAGTTTTATAAAAAGATGTTTAGATATAATGAAGGATGAGTATGCTTTAAGTATGTTGCATGGGATGATCGACCATTGCGCTCAAGAGAAAGAGATACCTTTCACACATCGAGTACTTAACCATGTGCACCGGAAGAAGCGAATGAATAGGGAGTTTTGACTCAATGCACAGATAGGGAACTACGACATGGACAATATTATTTTGGATCTAGGTTTAGATGTGAATGTCGCCCTGAAGCAAACCTAGGAAATGATGGGTAAGACAAAGTTGATCTGGTCACCCATTTAGTTGAGGTTAGCAAACCAACATAATATTTCTCCAACTGGAAGGCTGACATGGGTACATGTTAATATTGATGGAGTGCGTAGCTTGGACGATTTTGAAGTGATCGAGATAGTGGATGGTAGAACCGCTTACCCAACACTACTTAGACTTGAATTGGGCATTTGACAACCAAACTATCATTAATATGAAGAATAGACATATGATATTTGAAGTAGAATACTTGATGGTTACTGTGCCGTTGGATCCTACTGAAGGAAGAAGACATGTAGAGCTAGTGAAGGGAAAAGAGCTTGATAACCTGTATAATATGTCTGCACAGATGGATGATTATGTGAATCCTACAACTGATGGTGTACTTAGTTGGAAAAGTATCAACTCATGCGTGTCAGATTCAAAAGAATATTTATAGAATTGGTAGCATAGATTGCATGAAGTGTCTACAAGAAAATGTGATCGGATTATCTGCACGTTACAATGGATTGGAGCTAAGGTATGTGATCCTCCAAGGTATGACAAACTAACCAATGCAGATTATTTTATAAGAGAATTTGAATTGAAAATATCAGATCAACAAAGATTACTAGCTTTAGATGTCGTGATGACAATGACCCTGACAAGATGGTGGGTTGCGCATAAGGATGGAAAAAGAGATTGGCAACAGTGCATAAGACTATTACAAGTCAGGTTCAGGACAAAGTATGAGAATATTATGTAGAAGTATACAAGATTGAGTTTTCCGATGGAGCATGTTACACAGTGCATTGCGACATGGAGTAAAGTACCTAGGAAAGAATGGACACATTTGTTTGTACACACCTTGGACACAATCCAGAAGAATTGGTACTTGGAACTGGAAGTGTGTAGAGAAACTACAGATTGCGAAGAATTGACTCAAAATTTTAAGGTGACTTTTAGTTTTGAAGATAATGCTCCTTTAATTGACTCAACTTTGCAGGTTATCAAGAACAAGATTTTTACATCAGAATACTTGATAGAACTAGTACCTATATGTAGCGCAGATAGATATTATGCGATAGTTGAATAAGTTTTACACTGTTATAATTTTGCTGAAGAATACCAAGAGGAGGACAAAGATCCAAAAAATGTACAAATACTAGAAACTAAAGGAGAGCGCGCAGTAGAAGGACCACAACTTGAATATGTTATGTATGAAAAACCATTGAGAAGGCACAAAGTGAATATTGATACAAAATCTAAGCCCAAATTTGAGAACATAGGAGACTATTGGAATGACAAAACTGTTGAGAAAATAACTGATTTACTACACGAATATCGGGACCTGTTTTCGACTAATTTTTCATAGATGGAAGGGATTGTTGGGGATTTAGGAGAGATGAAGATCCCCTTGAATCTAGATGCCCAAGCATTTAAGAAAATACCATGCATATTGAACATGATGTATAAACAAAACGTGAAAGAAGAGATAGACATGATGTTTGAAGTTGGAATTATTGAACCTGTTGTAGAATCATAGTGGACTAGTCCAATGGTGGTTCAAGATAAGAATATAGGAGGGATCAAAATTTGTGTAGATATGAGGAAATTAAACGATGCTTTCTTACATGATCCATTTTCGACTCCATTTACAGATGAAGTGTTGGAGAATGTAGGAGGACATGAAGCTTATTCATTCATTGATAGACTTTTAGGGTATCATTAGATCAATATTGCACTGGAAGATAGATATAAGACTACATTTGAGACAGAATGGGGATGTTACCAATACACAATGATGCATTTTGGATTTAATAATTCCCCAACAATATTCTCTAGAGTGGTTGTAGCAACATTTAAAGAATTCATTCAGAAGTTCTTAGAAATATACTTAGATGACCGAGCGATGTTTAGCTTGTTGAAATATCATGTTGAGACTTTTCACTTGATGTTGGATAGATGTAGTGATCCAGGTGGATATTAGTGGCCACCCACCTATTCCAATTAGCTCATCTTGGTCGTTTTTCAGTTTGGCAGTTTTTTCCTTTTTTTCGGGTCTTGAACTTTTGGGGCCGTTTTGAGGCACTAAACAACGTTTTTAGGGATCACCGCAATCAAATTATATACAAAAGTTAGAGTTTGATGGTATAATGTATATTCCTTGGATAGAACTTTCCAACAGAATATCATGCACCTAAAACAAATATCATATGCAAAAGATACAACCATGGGAAGTTGATGTACCAACTTACCCCAACAGGGCCCACACGACTCTTGGTGCTTCATCTCCTAGGGTTAGATATTTGGATGCTTAGGGTTTTGGAATTCATGTTTATTGTAAAAATGATTTTAGAGCCTCATTTTACTCATCTTATTGCAAATGAGCGCATCTGTCACATATCTTCTTAGAGATGACCCGTCATCATTCTAGCGAGGTTGTTTCAATTTTCATTTTAGAGTTTCAACATATTTCTTTATTGAATCAAAGCTAGTTTTGTTGTATCTCTGTTATTTTTTAGTGTGTCTCTGTGTTAGTAATAATAATAATCTCTGTTCATTTTGTTCTTCTCATAAAATTCGAATCAATGGTATCATAACGGTTTGCTCCTTATGTTTCTTAGTGCATGTCCCCGATGAGGTCAGCGCACAAAGAGTTGGGTCTCAAGCTTGTTTCTCTTGAAGATAATAGCTCTCATATGCCCAATCGACCTTCCATGGAGGATAAAAGAAAGACGACGAGAAAATAGGTCCTTTCAAACTATTGCTCGAGGAATACCTCGCCCAAGAAAGGAACATGATTATGGATAATTTTGTGCAAATCCTTCGATGACTACCAACAGGAGGCACATATTCCTCGACCAGAGGCATCGCCCCCTTCAAGGTACATATTAACTCTTATATTCCTATATTTGAAGGTCAGATAGACACATATGTTGTAGAAAAATATTTGAATCTGCTAGAAGGGTATTTTTTTGTCCATAACTTTTTGAATAGAGAAAAGATTACTTTTGCACTCCTCAAAGTCATCCCCCATGTCCAAGATTTGTGGGAGACGTTCTGTGAGAAAAAGGAAACAAAGGAACCCTCATTATTTACAGTCTCACTCACCTAGGAGTCCTTAAGGGATTCTTTTAAGGAACAATACTACCTTGTTGGAAGTTATGACAACTTGTATACAAAATGGACCACACTACGATAGGAAAGGGACCAAGCAGTTCCAGAGTTCAAAAATATCTTCCATACCTTGCGTACCAAGCTGGGTATCAAATATTCTGAGCGACATCTGGTGGTCAAGTACCGTGGTGGTCTACATAGATACATCCAGGTAGAAATGGAGCTTCTGGACATCTCGTCCTTCGGTGCGACCTATCGATATGTCATCAAAATTGAGTAGAAGCTTAAACAAAAAAACACGACAGTTTGGGTCTAGGAACCCCTCACAGTAGAAGCAGGGAAAGGGTATCCCAAACCCATAGAAAAAAGGGTAGAGAAAATATGGACATCCTCAAGACAACCATTCTAAGCCGCAGACAAAGAAGGACAATGGAAAGATGAAGAAAGTGTAGATTTTTAATGACAAAAATCAACAAGCTAATATTTTGTGAAACACTTAGAAACCTAGAGATAATTGTCTTCATAAACTTCTGAAATTTCCCAAACCCATATTCAGAAATTACCATAAGCATAAATACACATTGCTAAGCAAACATCAGCGAAAATAAACATAATGGACAACAACCCATAAAACTTAGAAATTTAGGCAAAAGCTAGGGAAAACCCCAATGTGGGGAAACCCAACGAGAGAGAGAGATATCTTATTATTTAGCTTCAGGAAAGTACATTACATCAAAAAAATCACATTTCCAGCCAAGAGAAATCACTTACAACATCCAAACATTCCCACTTAAATCTTCCTCGATTTTTGTTCCAAGTCCGTACTGTTGTACGACCCTCCAAAAATTGTAGCTCCTCGAAAACAGAGCCAACAATATGTTGTACGGATTCTTATGTACAACCCAATAGCAAAAAACAACCTCAAAATCCATGCCAACCCCTGCCTCAAAATCCGTGCTCTTTCCTCTTATTGTACGAATTGTACGGATATGCACAGTACGACCTCCAACAATAGAAAAATAACTCAGAAAAAACATAAATTCTTTCCTTGGGATTTGTGCCCTAGATCCCTTGGAAAACATGCCATTTTTGCTTCCCTCTTTCCTCTCTCAAGCTTACTTAGAAAATATCTCTCAATCTCCTCCTGATGTGTCTTGCACACTACCCAATGCATTCTTTTATAATTCTGAAAATGAGATTTTCCCTCCAAAGTGTCTTTTCACCTTCCCCAACTCTAAATCCAAAGGCGAAGATTAGATCTCGCCTTTTTCAAGATCAAGGGTCATGATCCATTCCCTCCAAAATGAATCACTTAAAATATTAAAGTGATTTCACTTTATTACATAAGTGCTTTATGAAATAAAGTCACTTTAAAATTAGAAGGTACGCTTTATTAAAAAGTCACTTTAATAAAAGAACCACTTTCTAACAACTTTATAAAAACCCATTACAAAGTTAAGTGCCTGGTAGTGTAAACATAAGGTAACATCCGCATATAAGACAAAACATGCAGAGTACCTCCCGAGTTAAAAATCTAACACTCCCTCTTAGCAAGGAATGTAGTCGCTGCCATATCCATCATCCGGTCTCATCACACTGTGCTCTGTAGGAGCTCCCTCTGAACCTGGAGCCATCCTCAACACCTGCATAGAACTTGAACTAGAATATCTTCTCCTAACGACATCCTGGAACCTTGAGCTCACTTCACCTTGAGCATTGGTTCGATCAACCTGGTTGAGCCTTTTTCCAGTGCTTAGAAGAGACTCACTCTCTTCTCTCAGAATGCAAGACTAAATCCTTGGTGCCACCGCAGTATCAGGAGCCTCCCCATGCTCCTCATCCGACGTTGAATCATACATTGAAGGTTTTCCTCTCAACATATACAACCTGTCCACCCGGTTACTGATTAACTGTAGCTCCACCGGGTCCACTCCCTGCCTGTAGATAAAGACATGTTCCCTCTTGAACAATATGAAATATTCTACATCCTCCAAGTCTGATACTGAGAGCAAGTTAACCCTCAACCCTGGAACAAAGAAAACTCCATCAATCTCCAAGAGTCCCCCAAACTCGAGTTGGAATTTAACATTCCCAAATCCACGTACAATTCTCACCATACCACCTTCATTTACCACCTGTCGGCCAGGACCAATCTCTGTGAAATATATGAATACTTGCCTAATTCCCATCACGTGGCAAGAGTCTCCACTATCCACAATCCATCTGATATCACCTCCAAATCCTCCACTGCCGACACTGGAAACTAGGGTCACCAAAAACAATTCCCTATCGTACTTTGAAGCAAAGTCATCCATGACTGCTATAGTAGTTGTCTCAGGCCCTTCTGGTTCCTTCTTCTTCTTCTTCCTCTCAGGACAATGAGAGGCAAGGTGCCCCAATTGGTTACAAAAATAACATCTGACTTTACTCAAGCCCCTTCCAGAACTTCCTTTCTTCTTGCTCTTTGCTGCAAGAGCAACATTCTCATCAACTCTGTATGTCTTCTATTCACTGCTCTGGGATCTTTCCCGGATCTCCTCCTGAGTGAAATCATCCCACAGTCTTCTCTAGTCTGGTAGATTCTCACATCCCACCACACACTTCACGAAGACTTCCCATTCTTTGGTGAAGCCATTTAAGGCTATCCTCACCAACTCAAAATTCGTAATGACCTCTCCAACAACAACTAACTCATATTTTACTTGAGCCACCCAGGTAAGATAAGAAGAGACACTCTCCTCCTTACCCATATTGGTATCATGCAGCTTAGCCTTCAAGGCCATCTTCCGGTTCTTGTTCTTTACCTCAAACAAGTTTTTAAGTGCATCCCACATCTCCTTGGTAGTCTTTTTCTCAGCCAAGTGTGGGATAAGGTGATCCTTCACCCCATCTAGAATAATCCTCTGAGCCTTGGCTTCCTTGACCTCATGCCACAACAAAGTTGACATAGTTATAGATCTTTTTCTCCTTGAGAACAACTGACAATTGGACCTTCCACTGCAAATAGTTGGAAATTCCATCAACCGATCCTCATATCTAATGCTTGCAGCCATATTCCCTGTTACAACTCAAAGAAAACAATCACACCCTTTTCCCTCTTCAACTTTTTCCAAAAATCACACTGCCCACTGTCACTTAGAGACAAAGCTCCGATACCATGTAGATTTTTAATGACAAAATCAACAAGCTAATATTCTGTCAAACACTTAGAAACCTAGAGATAATTGTCTTCATAAAATTCCGAAATGTCCCAAACCCATATTCAAAAATTATCATAAGCAGAAATACACATTACTAAGCAAACATGCAGCAGAAATAAACACAATGGACAACAACCCATAAAACTCAGAAATTTAGGCAAAATCCAGGGAAAACTCCAATATGGGGAAACCCAACAAGAGAGAGAGAGATATTATTATTCAACTTTAGGAAAGTACATTATAGCAACAAAATCACATTTCCATCCAAGAGAAATCACTTACAACACCCAAACAATCCCACCAAAATCAACCTCGATTTTCGTGCTAAGTCCATACTGCTGTATGACCCTCCCAGAAATTGCAGCTCCTCGAAAATAGAGCCAACATTTTGTTGTACAGACTGTTCTGTATAGCCCAACATCACAAAACAACTTCAAAATCCTTGCCAACCCCTACCTCGAAATCCATTCCCTTTCCTCTTGTTGTACGGACTGTACAGATCTATACAGTACGACCTCCAATAGCAGATAAATAACTCAACAAAAAAACATAAATTCTTTCCTTGGGATTTGTGCCTTGGCTCCCTTGGAAAATATGCCCTCTTTTCTACCCTCTTTCCTTTCTCAAGCGTACTAAAAAATCCCTCTCTCAAGCTTACTCAAAAATCTCTCTCAATCTCCTCCCGATGTGTCTTGCACACTACCCAATGCATTCTTTTATAATTTTGAAAATGACATTTTCCCTCCAAAGTTTCTTTTCACCTTCCCCAACCCTAAATCCAAAGGCCAAAATTAGATCTTTCCTTTTTCAAGATCAAGGGTCATGATCCATTCCCTAAAAAATGAATCACTTAAAATATTAAAGTGATTTCACTTTATTACATGAGTGCTTTATAAAATAAAGTCACTTTAAATTTAGAGGGTACACTTTATTAAAAAATCACTTTAATAAAAGAACCACTTTCTAACAACTTTATAAAAACCCATTACAAATTTAAGTGCCTCGTAGTGTAAACATAAGGTAACATCTGCATACAAGACAAAACATTTGGAGTACCTCCCGAGCTAAAAATCTAACAGAAAGATACCGGGAAGTTGTGTGACTTCCATAAGAGCCCCTGGCATAACACTGCTGATTGTCACTCAACGTAGTCATTGGTGGCTGAGGTGAAAGCCTCTGAATTAGATGTTGGTTTCGACAATGAGTTAGAATCAGAAAAGGGGAGACAAATTATTGATGCGGAACCCAGTGCCACCGTTTTTACCAACAATATCCAGCCTGGTGAACCTGATGAGCTAGAGGAATGTGAGCGCCTCTTTCATTCACAGATGTGGGTGAAAGGCACCCCGCTGCAAGTCATCGTTGATAGTGGTATCTATAATAACCTCATCTGAATGGATCTCATTAAGCAGATGGCCCTATCGACAACTCCACACCCACAAACCTACACCATCGGATAGCTCCGCCAAGGAAGTGATATTCACGCCAACCAACAGTGTCACCTGTCCTACGACATAAAGCCCTTAAAAGATGAGGTATTGTGTGAGTTTCTCCCCTTGAAGTTTGTGATGTTCTTTTGGGCCAACCTTATTTATGGAAACATCATGCTTTATATGAGTCTAGAATTCACAATGTTATTATTACTTTAATCAGAAAATTGTACATGATACCTGAGGTAGTCCCACCTAGTGTCATTTCCTTGATCTCTGCCAAGAAATGCAGGAAAGTCATCTCTTAGACCAGGAAGTTTGTATTCTTCGTGATTCACTCTCAAAGTGAGTGAAATATTATAGCGGCATCCATGGCCTCCATGATCGACCTCTCCACACAGTAGAAGCAAGTGGATAAGGTCATGGAAGAATACAAAGACATCTTCTCCTTGCCTATTGGGGTAACTCTACACTATCAGGTCAAGCATTCCATCGATCTGAACCTTGACGCATCGCTACCCAATGGGCCAGTTTATCGCCGCTCTCTATTAGAGAATGATCAGATCAAGTGTTAGATCTAGGAACTGCTCCAAAAGGGGCATATTCGACCCAACTCATCACCTTGTGGAAGCCCAATTGTTATTGTGTAGAAGAAAGAAAGGACCTGACGACTCAACATTGATTACCAGGCCCTAAATAAAGTCACATTCAAGAATCGGTACCCGATTCCTTGAATCGATGATCTCCTTGATTAGCTCAAGGGGGGTAAATACTTCAGTAAGATTGATCTAAAGTCTGGCTACCATCAGGTCCCAATAGAGTAGACAGATGTATGGAAGACTCCCTTCAAGTCAAAAGAAGGTCTTTTTGAATGGCTGGTCATGCCCTTTGGTTTGACAAATGCACTAGCAACTTTCATGAGGATGATGGACGATATCTTGCGGCCTTTCACCAATTCTTTTGTATTGGTGTATCTAGATTACATCCTCATCTACATCAAGACTTGAGAAAAAAACTTACAACATATTTAGTAGGTTCTGCACGCTCTGTGACTACAAAAGCTATATGCCAACTTGGAAAAATGATCCTTCGACATGGATAGGGTCTAGTACCTAGTCTACATTGTTGATAAGCATGGTTTTCATGTGGATCCAACCAAGATCCAGGTCATCCGTGATTGACTAGCCCCAACCACGCTCACTGAGCTTAAGAGATTCTTAGGCCTTGCCAATTTATATCATAGGTTCGTGTTGGGATTCTCCCATATTGCATGGGCCCTCAACCAAGTAACCATGGGTGGTGGTAAGGAAACTTTTGTATGGGGTCTGTGCCAACAATAACAATTCGATGAATTGAAGCAACACTTGTGCTCAACCCTAGTGCTTTCATTACGCAACTTGTAATAGCCCTTTGAGATCGATATAGATGCTTTAGACTATGTCGTGGGCGCAAATATCACTCAGCATGACCACCTCATGGCCTATCATAGTGAGACACTATCATATGTCATCCAAAATTACCCTACTTATGATAAAGAAATGTACTCCATTGTGAAATCCTACCACCAATAGAGGAATTACATTCTCAGGAAGGAGACAGTCATCCACATTGGTCATAAGCCACTGTAGTTCATGAAGACACAAGGAAAATTGCAGAATGACCACCATCAAAAGTGGTCCACATACTTGCAATAGTTCCACCTCCACATCAAGTATAAGACAAGAAGTACCAACCATGTTGTTGATTGCCTCAGCTGATCTCTAGTCGCGACACTTATCACAGTGCTAGACTCTTGCAACCATGAGACCTCAAGATGGACCTAACTCTATGAGAAAGATCCCGACTTCACCACCACCTACCAGATGTTGGGCGTAAACATAACTATCACTAATTTCCATCTTTGGGACGAGCTGCTGTGTCGTTTGGTCCAACTCTGTGTTACATCAAGTGAGAGAGCAAAGCTAATTTTGGAATCCCACTATAGTCGGGTGGCATGATGCTTCAACATAGAAAAGACAATGGCGGTGTTGCAACAACATTTCTAATGGCCGAAACTTCACTAGGATGTCAACAAGTATATTAGGTCCTGCACTGCCTACACTATTGCCAAACCAACCACTAAGAAACAAGGGTTGTAGACCCCTTTGCCTACTCCTGAGAGGCCCTGGGAATCCGTCTCAATGAACTACATGTCGGGCCTTCTGTCCACCAAGAGGGGAAATGACTGTGTTTTTGTGGTTGTTGATCTTTTTTCCAAGATGACGATTCTGGTCGCCTGCAATATGAGAATCACAGTGGAGGCCACTGCCAAGATCTTATTTGAACAAGTGTGGGTACATTTTGGGATACTACAAACCATTATCTCAGATCGCTACATTCGGTTCCTCAGCACATTCTGGTCGAGCCTTTGGTCACTCCTGGACACCAAGCTCACCAAACCCACTGTCTTTCAACCCTAAATAGATGGCCAAAGGCCAAACCGAGGTCATCAACCAGATGCTTGTGCATATATTATGCATGTACAATTACAAGAACCCCTACACATGGGATGATATTCTTCCCTATGTTTAGCACAACTACAACAGATCCATACATAGTTCAACCAACCACAACCCCTTTTAGGTGGGGTTGGGATTTCAACCATTGGGTCCCATGGATGTTGCACTACCCTTTGTGGCCACCCAAGCAGACTCGTCCCATGCTCAAACTGAAGCTAACAAAGCCACCCGGTTCATTGAGAATATCCAACACATCCTCCAACAGGTTCAAGATATTTTACATAAGTTCAATGCCAAGTACAAGTAACGCCACTATCAACACCGGGTGCCACACAAGTTTTAGGTGAGAGAAAAAGTTTGGTTGCACTTGCAGAAATAATGCTTTATAGGGCCCCATCAGAAGCTTTGTCCACTTATCTATGGACCTTACACCATCACCAAGGATGTGGGAGACAATTCTTTTGAGCTCAACATTCCCCCCTTCCTTGGATTGCATCCAATATTCAATGTGGATCTCCTTTGGCCATATTTTCCATCGTTATTGAACACCTCAGAGATATCAGAACAATTGACACCAACAGATCTCAACCCTGACTGCATGGAAAAAAAATCCATTGATCAGATCATGGACACATATTTCAAGGGTACTTGCTAGCATAGGATCCAACTTTATTGGGTTGTCAAAGCAGGGAAGCTCCTGCACCAAGGAAAGTGGCTCACCCAGGGCCTAATTCAACAAAACTTTCCCTCATCTGATGGGGGAAATCAACACAATGGAGACCATTGATTCCTAATGGGGGAGGATTGATTCACATGGATATCATTGACCAACCACCTATTCCAACTGGCTCATCTTGACATTTTTTTAGTTTGACAGTTTTTTCCTAGTTTTCGGGTCCTAAACTTTTTGCGCCATTTTGAGGCCCTAAACAATGTTTTTAGGGCTCTCCATAGTCAAATTAAACATAGATTCAACTTTTCATGGCATAATGTGTATTCATCAGATAGACCTTTCCAATGGGCTATCATGCGCTTAAAACGAAGATTGTATGCAAAAGTTACTACCCTGGGAAGTTGATGTACCAACTTACCCCAATGGGGCCCACATGACTCTTGGCGCTTCATCTCCTAGGGTTAGGTTTTTGATGTCTAGGTTTTTGGAATTCATGTTTATTGTAAAAATGATTTCAGAGCCTCATTATACTCATCTTCTTGCGAATGAACGTATCCTTCACATCTCTTCTCAGAGATGAGCTGCCACCATTCTAGCAAGCTTGTTTCAGTATGCATTTTACAATTTCAACATATTTATTTATTGAATTGAAGCTATTTTTATTGTATCTATGTTATTGTTCATTGTTTCTATGTGTTAATAATAATAATAATAATAATAATAATATGTGTTAATTTCATTATGTTCATAAAATCTAGATCATGTAGGCAGTTTCAAATATCTTTGAATTTGAAGAAGTGTGTTTTCTGTGCGCCATTTGGTATCTTACTGGGCCATGTAGTGTGTAAGTAAGGACTGTTGTCGCATCCCACGAAGATTGTTGTAATTGTTGATTTACCACTGCCTACTTCGGTACAAAAATTATGAGCAACGTTGGGTCATACAAGGTACTACAAGAAGTTCATTAAAGAATATGAACATATCACATCCCCAATGGAAAAATTGCTAAAGAAGGAGAACAAGTTTCAATCGAATGAGGAATGTCCAAAAGGTTTAGATACTTTGAAGCATAAATTGGTTAGTATGCCGAATTTGATATTTCCATATTGGAAGAAGGAGTTTCATGTTCACGTGGATGCATCATCTGTAGCTTTATGCATAGTGTTAGCTTAGTTGGGAGAAGGATATATAGATCATCCCATTGCATTTGCAAGCTTGAAGTTGTCAACTATAGAACATAACCATACTACCATAGAACGTGAAGGATTAACAATGGTGCATGCAATGGATAAGTTTAGACATTACTTGTTGGGTTCACACTTTAAAATGTACATATATCATTTTGAGTTGAGATACCTAGTTAATAAGTCAGTGTTGGGGGGAGAATATGCAAATGGCTATTGTTATTTCAAGAATATGATTTTGGGGTAATTGTGAAACCATAGAAATTTAATTTAGGATTTGATCACTTATCGCGCATACTATCAAGGGAAGACGCAGGAAAATTCGATGACAGTCTACCAGACGCGCACTTATTTGCAGTGAATATGGTTGATGAATATTTTATAGATATAGTCCAATTCTTGAGCATAGGAGTAGCCCCACCTGAGTTTACAGTTGTGCAGAAGAAGCAGTTAGTAGTGAGGGAAACATACTATAAACTTATAGCAGGAAATTTGTACAAGTTAGGCGCAGATAGTATTTTGTGACGATGCGTATTAGAGCATGAAAGACATATGATATTGTCAGAGGCACATGAAGAGGTTGCAGGAGGTCATTATACAGGAAAAAAAACAAATCAGAAGATTTTGCGTGCAGGATTGTGGTGGCCTACCCTTCATAAGGATGAGAAAGAATTATGTCAGACCTATGATGTTTGCGAGAGACTTGGGAATCCTTCGAGGAGAGATGAGATGCCTTTAGTACTGCAAGTGACATTACATGCTTTTGATCAATGGGTTGTTGATTTTTTTGGACTGATTAATACACCAGTGAAGAGGGCAAGAGAGAGACACATCATTACTATGACACGTTAGTTGATGAGATGGGTTGAAGTAGAACTAGTCAGGGATTGCAGCGTAGAGACCACTGCACGATTTTTGTTTGAAAATGTGGTGACAAGGTTTGGATGCCCCAAAATACTTATGAGTGATCAGGGAACTATTTTTCTGAATAAGACGATTGCAACTTTGATAGAGTTTCGGATTCATCATCAGAAAAGTACACTGTATCATCCTCAGGAAAATGGAACATTGGAAGCATTTAATAAGATCCTAGAGCATGCACTAATGAGGGCGTGTAATGTAAGTTGAGGCGATTGGGACTTGAGGATTCCAACAATGTTATGGGCGTATAGGACTACAAGTAAGAAGCTGACAGGAAAAACCCCATTCATATTAGTGTATGGCCAAGAAGTTGTTATGCCTATGGAATTCATAATACCGAGCCTATGCATTGTTGCGCTGACAGAGCTTACATATTTTGATGTAGTAGATAAGAGACTATCAAAGTTAGTAGAGCTGGAAGAGGACCCATTTTTTGTAGTATTCCATCAGCAAGTTAAGAAAGCGTGCGAGAAAGCATGGCATGACAGACACATTAAACATAATAAGTTCCATACACGAGACTTAGTTTTTCTCTACGACAATAAGTTTTTGCAGCACCCTGGGAAGTTTCAAATGCATTGGTTAGGTCCATATGTAATAAGGTTTGTGATATATGCAGGTGTTGTCCAGTTGGAAAAATTGAATGGAGAAGTTGTGGAAGGAATGGTTAACCACACTCGGTTGAAATTGTATAGGGACAATCGTACTTCCATGCACTAATTTGAGCATGCAGTATGTGTACCATAATACTTGTATTATAATGTATTATAGAAAGAAAAAAAAACAAAAAAAAACAATAAAATAATTTGAAGGTTGAAGTTATACATAAGGTTAAACTAGTAAGGAGATAAAACTAGAAAATGCCATAGAGATTGCACGTAGGAAGGAGGATTGAAATGTGAAAAATATTAGCATAGAGGACAAGAAAAGTATTAAAGAACACACATGACGAGACAAGCATTAAAGAGCTATCATAATGGTAAAGTAATGGAGATACGTAGTAATAAATGGAAAGTGATGACAAGATTGTGACATAATGGAAAGATCTAGACCATGATCTATAGAATAATTTGAATTTATCGCGGAGTATGGAAAGAATTGAATGTGAGTACAATTGTATTAGACAACAAGTTTGGGCGTGAAGAAGAAGATAACAGTTGGAAACGGGCTATAAAAGCAGATAAAGGGACGACTAGGAAATGTTATTGTTGCTTGACAGTTAAAGAGAACAAAGAGGAGAGCCAAATAGTCGCATAAGAGCTAAGAGAGTTTACAAAATAGAGCCAAAGCATAGAGAGTTATGAAGCCACCTAAGGGAGTATCATCTACATCAAGGACAAAGAAACAACACAGTAAGTCGACCACAATGCCAGTTCAAGAAGAATCCTCAAGCGTAGAGTAACCAATAAACTTTCCCTGACCGTATGTGCCACCGAGAAAACCCACAACAAAGCATGTCAAACTACAGAAGGAAGCCAAGTATTCCATGGTTACACCAATGATTCCCCCTAGGGTCACTATCGAAGGCGACATGCTAAGAGCAATAGATATTTTGAGATAATCGGACCACAACCTGTCATATGCGAAGAAGTTTCCAGAGCTAGCACCCCAAAACTATTTGCACACAGTAATGAGACCCAGATCATTGGTAATGACACTTGAGTAGAAGGAATGGGTGAGAGGATTACAACAAGTACACATTCTAAATATATTGGAGATACCTCATTTTGGTAGGAGTGTGTAAGTCAACTCATGCATTAAGTTGTTGCTTAACTGTGACCATGGAGGATCCCTATGGTTGGACAAAGTCATTTCGATAGATACACAGTTGATTGTGCGCATCACATGATTACCTACATACGGCGAGGACCCTTTGCCATTATTAACGAACAAAGCCAATGAGAAAGAACTGTCAGAGAGGATGAAGGAGAAGTATGGATCTAGATTACCAATGGATGCCGACGCATTACAGAGTGACAGAGTAGGACTTCATCCAGATAGTAAATGATTGGGATGAAGAGTGGAAAATCCTAGAGACAAAACTATAGATGGAGACATAACCAGAAAAATATCAAGAAGAAGAGGAACAAGGAGATCAAGGAAATGGCTAAGAAGACGTGCGTGAAGTCCCACCACCTGTTGGCGAGAAAAGGAAAGAACACCTTGAGAATCCAAGAGGAAAACAACAAAAGAAGCAGAAAGTTGTAAAGAAAGTGGCCAATCAAGCATTAATGGAGGATGACTTAGACAAGATCGTGGATCAAGTCAATGAGGTTACTAATAAGGATTTTGAGTGATTAGCATAGAAGCAAGAAGAAATGCACTTGGACATGTAATCATGAATTGGCGCACTTTGAAAGATTTTGGATACAACTAGGATAACACCAGTTAGATAAGGAGAACAAGAGAATACATAGAGTATGATAGAGGCACAAACGACGAAATCCCACCCATCTAGAGCATCATGAGAGTGATGGGTGATGAAGATAGTAACAAGAGATATAGAGTTCCCTACGAAAGAGTTGTAGGAGCGTGTAAAGGCACTTAGTCATATCGATTTGATGTTGTCTCAGTTGCCCGTAGAAGTATTACATAGTTTCAAGACGAGCGTCACATAGAAAATTCAATTGCATGTGGTGTCAAAATTGATGGAGTTGACTAAGTTAGTTACAGATAATGATGTGCTATAGACAAAATATGATAAACATATGCTAGAGAGGGATGAGGCTGCACAAAGGATAAAAATATTGAAATAGGTGGTACATGCGGTCTGTATTATTATTCCAAAAGTGTCTATGGAGGTAGACAACCCTTTAGAAGAACAAGTCATGAAGATCAACAAAGCCATTCAGGGATTTTGCCTGAGGATTATTTATTTGGAAGCGCACCAAACAATGAGTATGCCACCAAAATAAAGATAGCTGAGAGAGAAGACATATGCGACGACAATAAAAAGCATAAAGAGCATGGATGAAGAATGTGAAAAGTTGTACGAAGGAAGCACACAAGTATTGATTGCGATACTGGAGAACACATAACTAAAAGAATTATATCTGTTGTTCCTGAGATTGATTCTAAGGCTCAAAGAATAATGTCAGGCATCAAAGGTTTTAAATGAAATGTTTTTATGAGTGATTTTTCTACCTTCAGTTTTTTGAGAAATAATATTTAGATCAAATTAATATTAAGACAGTACAAAGGTTGTCTCTCGTTATCTGAGTCGCAATTATAATGTCAAATGATGTAGAAATATTTACAAAACTATTAAACAAATTCAGGTATCAATTACATATAAGTCTCACCTTGTTTGCAGTATAAGAAAAGTAGAAGATGCACCCTTGAACAAGATATAAAAATGCAGTATTTCACATAGATAGCAGGTCTTGTTTTACTCACAGTAATAATAGAGGAAAATCCGTTACTGAATGAACTTTGATATATTTGATCACAATAGATGTAGTACTAAATTGCACTTAATCACTCTTCAAGAATTACAAAAAGAATTTCAGAGAAATGGAAACACATAGGGAACACATAACTCAAATTGAACGAAACTTAGAATCTCTGTCTGCACTTGTATTAATACTAAAAAAAATATTCTCTTTTACATTCGGCAAGAAAAAACCCATAATAGATCTAAAATCTATGTGTTTATACAAAATCTGTCACAACTGAAAATTGTTGGACTTCTTACAATATTTGACTAAAAATAGAATACATCTGAATAAAACAACAACTTGCAACTATTGTTGAGTTTTGTTGGCGCTTCCTCTGTCTCTTTGTCTGCTGGTAGATGCACTCATTTTTCTTTAATCTTTGAGCTGGATACACATGTCCATTAGGGCCACCACAATCATTCGGCTTACTGTCTTGGCCATTTGATCTCGTTGCCATATGTCCCTTCGGGTGTGTTCAGTGGGGCAAGGAATTGCAATTGAAAAAATTGGGGGGAATATTAGATGAATAACTCAGTGTTGGCTCATTAAGGGATGGATACCAGTTACAGGGAAGAGTAACTATTCACGAAAAGAATGATGGGGGAACAAGTGTCCAATGAGGAGGTGGGATGAGTGGATGCAAGAAAGCAGGTGGTAGGGATGGACAGGGTAAGTGACTATTGGAGGGTGAAAGGTAGAGTGGGTGGAGAAGGTGGACATTGTGCATGCTTTCTCATTTTCTCCCAGCTACACTCACTTTTCCTTGTTTAATGCATTGGGTGCACCTGTCCATTAATGCTACCATGAATCTTGAAGGCTCAATCCTTTCCTTTAGTTCAAAAGCGAACATCTTCTTTTGTATTTGTGGTAGCTTCTCCTGGATCTTGTTCACCTCTTGGACTGTGACCTAAAATTGTGAACTTGGACTAACCAACCATTCATTGATTTTAAGCAAACCAATCTGGCTCATCTCTTGGATGGCCACCTGAGTGTTTTCCTTGATATTTGTGGAGCTTTGCTTGTTCATTTCTATCTCAATTTTCCCCAGGGCCCCTGAGATATTATTTCCTTCGAACTCAATCAAATTTTTATTTAAGGAAGACAATGCCTCTAGGGAAGCCTCTTTTACATCTCTTGCAAGTTTCTTGCCTTATTCCAGATTTGTTTCCCAGGATTTTAGGGCCATTTCGCCTCTTACTTGTTCAGAATGAGAGAGAAGAGTAAGACCAGGGGTATTATCTCTCTGCTTCCATATGAGAACTTCTTGAAATTTAGACCGAGCTAAGTAGGCCTCTTTGTCCTTGACACAAATATATTTTAGGGAAAGGTCTACTACCTGATAACATTTCTGGATGGCATATATTTTTAGATAGAGTTATTGTTGGGAAACTTCCAGCCTCTCATTTACTTTCGATGCTTGTGCTTTAGAGGCCAAAATGTCTATCATTGTGTTCTCTGTTAAGGTCAGTCTGGCGTGCAGCTGCTCAATCAAGTTTTCACGATGAGTGATCAGTCCTTTGCTTGTATGTGAGCTCTGGTAGAGAAACTCAAGGTTGTCCTGTAGCTGTTTAATTTGCTGCTGATCACTAAAACTGATTCGCTCAAAGTCCTAGTTCATCCTGCTTTTGATAGTCTGCTTTGTAGTATATATCTCATTTTGCAATTGTTCTACCAAGAGGCACTTCTGTCACAATTGTTCGGTTAAATTGTCCACTGACCATTGATTGGCATTGGAAAAATCTCCCAACGAACCTGCAACTTCTTTTGCAAACTCTTGACCATCATGGTCTTTCCCGTCATACACCAGTCTTTTCCTTTTAGTGATAACTCCATCCTTTTGGTGAGATTTCCTCTTCACGATGGCTTTCCATTTCTTGCTAAAAAATAAATCTGAGGGAGGCATCTCTTTGGGCAAGATAAGAGTGAGATCACCTATGAAAGTAAGTTCAGAACTAGGATTTCCGAAGTTGGTCTGTAGAGGGGTTAATAATGTGATATGAGAACTAATTTGGGTGGAAGGTCCTTGTCTTGTTGTATTCGGGGTGCCAATAGCAGTAGCCGGTGTTGAATGAGGGACAACTTGTCCTGGGTTCATGAAGGATTCGAACTGAACTAACACTTGTGGATCCTTCAGTCTTGATATTGATGCTCTTATCTCATGAAATAACACTTCTGGGCCTTTTGGGACCCCCTTAGCTTTGTGCTTAGTGGAGGAACTTGGCTCAGATCCTGTAGGCCTAGCTTCTTGTGAAGGAGGCGTGGGTATTGACTCTCCTTGCAGTATCTTTGGTAAACTATTCCAGCCATGTTTTTGAAAGCAGAGGAAACCAACTTGTTGGTCAAGGGGCATGGTCTGGAATCTACTTCAGACTTCCTCATAAGATCTAACTCCCCTGAACATTTCATCATAAGGAGAATTCTCATGGATGTATCGTTCATGTTAAATTGGGCCAGATGATTTTCCACTATCTTATGTGGATCATGCTTCTTGAATTCGATGTAAACTAATTTAACATCCTCCAGGGCTGCAACCTTGACTTTAGAGTGACCGAAATCTAATAATGTGAACATGCCAACTTGAATGGGGAAAGTCGGCCAAACCTTTTTCTGCGCTGCTTTCAGCTCCTTGTTGATACCTCCTGCCACTGTTTGGTACACCACATCTTTGCACACCATCCTGCTGGGTAAAAACTGTGGGAGGGCATGATGAGGAATCAAACAACCAAATACTCTGATATAAGAGAAATTCTCCTCAATGAACTAGTCTGCAAGCTTGCCTAGGTTCCCTATAATCCTTTCTGAAATCCGGGCCGACGGGTGACCATAAATGGCTATGTGAACAGACACTACGACATTGTGACAGATTTCGTAAAAGAAATCTTTGGTGTTCTCCTCCCATAACTTGGAGTGATAAAAATTAATTGGCTCAGAACTGGCCAGTGCCCAACTCTAGTTCATCAAGGGAAAAGGGGTCATGGAACAAATGGCATCCATAACATATATCGACATGTAAAAAGGGGCAGGATTCCATTTTGATTTTGCTGATTTATAATCGACGATTTCCTTGTCCAAATTATTCGACAAGATTTTGGCCCAATTGAAAGTATAACCCTTGACTACCTCATTCATGATGGCTACCCACTCAACTGAGAAATGTGTAGGGTTCTTCTTCCTGAACAAGCGATAGAGCATCATGGCTACATACAACATATGAGCGTCCAAAGACGTCGTGGCGTACATACCATGAGCATTGGCTCTGAATTTCTCTGGATGTCCCCACCAGGTCTTGACTATATCATGACTGTTTCTGGTGTATTGGGTGCATTTATTTCTCTCAAACTCTAAAAGGAATGTGAAATTGTAAGTGTATTTAGGAGTTGGGGAAATTTTGTACATTACTTGTAGGTGTTCTGGTTGGAAAGAGCCGACGACTACTTGATGGTGGTTGATGATGCTCCTGGTCTAGATGTCGACATGTTCCAAAGGCCAACTTATCATATCGTTATAGGGAATGATTCTTGGCCGCACAACGATCTTATGTAGCTCTGACTGTGCTACATATATAAGCTTAACTGTAAAAGAGTCGTCGACTTCTTTGAAAGAGTCGTATGGATAGTTAATGATCTCATTCTCTAAGACATCAAAGACCTTTGTCCAAGTTTTAATGGTGTCCAAAACTCGTGGATTTGTGTCTGATAGAATGTCTTCATTTGGATTTGAATCATCACCCGATGCATCAAGATTCTTTGCAACTTTTCATGGCGCCATAATCCTCAAGGAAACATAATTATCTTACTTATTACAAGAGAAGTTTGTAAGCTCTACACTGGATAAAAAAATGCTAAAAATGACTTTGAAATTCGAAGTTCTTTATTTAAAAAGTCTATTGATCTTCGTATAGCTTTACTGACGAAGAATTTATTGAACTTAATGGAATTCATTACATGGTGATTCAAAATCCTTATTTGAAATCATTAACCTTAATCCATCATAAATGTGATTAATACTTCGACGGTTCACATTTAGGAGTTTTGGATGTGACAAGGTGGAAATCTCCCGAAGTACGAATTCGTGGAGGAGTTAATATATGAGTAATCACTTTTAAATATTAATTAATCATGTTTAAAACGTTGTATTAACTTTAATTATTTCGGAAGTTCGGACTTCAGAGGTTTTGAACATAGCACAAGAGAAGTTTCCTGAAATCTGAAACTACGAAGTGATAAACCGACGCTTAGTAATGACTAAATAAAGTCGTTAACTGTTTTATTTATTCCTCGAAAACCCTTTTTAGTTTTTGTAATCACTTTTAAATCTTAATTAATCAGGTTTAAAACATTGTGTTAAGATTTGGTATTTCAGAAGTTCGGACTTCGAAATTTTTGAATATAACACAAGGGAAAATTTCCGAAATCCGAAACTACGAAGTGATAAACTGACGCTTTGATAATCCGGGGATTGTGGAATCAAAAACTCCCAAAGAGTAATCTCTCGGAGTGATGTGGTAGGGATGACATGTCAAGAAAAGAGAGATGCCATGTGTCACTTGAAAATGTGAGAATCATCCAACGTAAAATTCAAAAATGAGTGCCATGTGTCAACTCGGGAAAGATTTTTTAAATGACACATGTTCTATGACTTGTGTTCGTTAGTTATTTAGGAAAATTCACAAGTGGTTATCTTCGGGTTTCAGAGTTTTGGGGTTTTCGTTGTTTGGTTTTGTTAGAATACCCGAAGCGCGGAGCTGCGAAGCGACCTTTGAAGGCTTTCTTTTAAAACTCATGTGGCTTCAAAACTTTGGAGATCATTAGGATCGTTAGATCAAATTAAAGAAACTCATAGATGGTAGATATTGTAAGCGCCTTATTTCTAAATAACAACCAATGGATTTGATTTAAAATTAAAAGGAAACTCTCCAAGTTTTTTGCCTTTTGGGTAAAAATGTTTATTTCTAAGAGGCAAAATATAAAGTTCAAAAGCTCAAAATTAGGCGTGTTCCAACAATATCAAAAGATACATAATGTGCAAGAGAAGGCGTAGAAGATTAAATACACGATGGATACTCTACCAACAAAGGAAGAGATGGTTGCCTTAGTGGAGAACATGCAGGTAAGCCAGGAGATAAATCAAATCAGGGTTGAGAAACAAACTCTGGCGCATAAGTTAGAGCCACTGCAAGAAGAAGCATTCAAGGTAACAAAAGAAATAACAACACTACAAGGCAAGGTGAAGAAAGTAGTACAAGAGAGCAAAGAGAAGTTGCAAACTCATATCATCACGCAGGTTACATAAGAGATATCATCGTGGGAAGCAAAAGCAAGGGGAAAGGTCACAACTGTCAGGGAGAATTTGGAGAACTTCATTGCGACACTGAAGGAAACACAACATCATATAAGTATATTTTTTCTTTTCATGATGTTTAATTTATCACAAATGTTATTGTGAGATTTTGATTTTCATGGAAAAATATGTGCTATGTGTACTACTACCGGTTATAAACTTTTTATCTATGATTATACCTCAAAATCATTGCTACAACTTTCTACATAGTCTTATCTTGGGAGATTTGATAAAGAGTTCTGAGTGAGGGTAGGAAAATCTCTATCCTTTAATTATACTATCATTTCAAATGATGTTATCCTCTACTACAAAATAAGCCATTGGTGATGGGTGAAAATGTCACCATAATTTCATTGGTGATGGTAAAAAAGGCCTGCATCACCAAAAGTGAAGAAAATACAACTAAGCATCGTCACCAATAATAGTTTATGTCGATACTTAGTAACCATCACCATTATTGTAAAAAAATAACAAATGGTGACAGTGAAAGAGAATGACCACTTCCTTCAATGATCATCACCATTTAAGTGGGGGCCATTTTTAGGGAGGATCCTTTAAGGATCGTTTCCATATATCCATTAATATTGGTGGTACGTAAAGGACCCTCATCATTTCCATTTAATTTCATTTGTTTTAGCATTGCATTAATGATGATGACCCTTAAAGGCTTGTCCCCATTTCTAGTTAGTTTTTATTTATTTTCTGTTTAAGCAAGCCTTTAAGAGTTGTCACCCTAAATGTCATTCATAGAGGAAGTCCTTAAAGGCCCATCGTCGTTACATGAAAATATCAATTTTTGTTTTTTTGGTAATGGCCATATAATTGACCATTCCCATTAATTCCCACAACAGTGACAATGGTTAACCATATTATTTGGTATCACTTTTAAAACTATTTTGGCGACAATCGTTGAGTCATTGTCGTTAATGCTCATAGACTTTAAATATTTTATTGGCGAATCTATAGCAAGTTTAGATCCTACCTTTAACGTCATTTTCCCCTCATTTCATATTATCCATCACATAGTTATGCACTTCCTAAGCCTAAGTTATTACTTCAAAGCTAACTAGTCTCAAATGTTAATTTAGATATTGTGACATGTTATTTTGGATATGTTACCAAATGATTTAGATGTATATTTTAGAAGTTTGCTTTATGGTGTAAGTATTTAGATTGGTGTGATAGCATTTTCTCTGGCTTGTGTATCAACATTGTTAATGATATTAATTTCATGACTTGTGGTTTCTTTCTATCTTATGTATTACAAGATGTTAGTACAATAGAATATTTCTATGGAGGGATTTCATTCCACATTAATATATACTTTAATCACTACTATAGAATATAGCATAATGCCTTGAACTTGTAGAACTACTTAAAATAATAAAATAAACTAATTTAATACTATTTATTCCTAACCCTAATTTCAAGAACTATTACTATAGGATTTGGTGTCAACCCTTAACTAACGAAGATAAGTCAACCCTCCATATACATATTAATATTTAGCTAGTACAACAAAGTCAACTCTTTATCTCCATAACTTAGAAAATAAATAAAATTGTCCCTCCATCTCCTTATCATCCCATCATTTCCTTCACTCTCCATAACAAATTATACTACAATGAAGATGGCTTTAATATTGAAAATACATTTGACTTTTGAACAGTAACAAAAAATGCTTATCTTTTCATAGTGAGATTCCTTATCTTTTCATAAAAAATTCAATTTATAATCACATGTTGAAAATGATTATTTCCTATAACCCATCCTATGTGCCATGTCCTCATTTGATATCCCTAAACATTTTCTTGAACAAAGCTAGACAAAAGATGCTTCCCCTTGCCTCATAGGGTACACTCTTAAATATCCTCTACAAGAATAATAATACTTGGAACCATTGCATCAACCAAAGCCACCAAAATAACATTGAATTGGCACACTTGTTCATGTGTTTATTCCATCTTAAAAAAAAACCTAAACACACCCTCTTTTCCATCTCAACGCTCCCTTATTGCAACTTCTCTCATATTTCTTCGAATTTCCACAAACTTTCCTTGGACTATGAAAGATTAGTGTTTATGAATACTTAAGGAACCAATAAAAGCCACACAATAAAGGACACATATAGATGTATCCACTGGAAAGTTTGTTGTAAGAGCATCCTTGGGCTCCCATAACCGACATCAAAATATTTTCTTTCTCGTTTGCAATATTTGTAGTTTAGTTAAATTGCGTAGTAAGAAGAAACAAGGAGGTCAACATTGCTACAAAAGAGATGTGATATAAAACTTAAACATCCTTGGCTATAGAAGGAGTGCATGATTGCTATAGAAGGTGAAGATCATGCAATTTCCTTTTCCTTTAGCTATGGATCCACAAGTTGTTGTGGAAGCTAAAGATAAATGCACAAGGGGGAATTAGGTGTAGTCAAAGAGAAATTGACTTCATGCTACCATTGGTAGATTTGTAGAGGAAACATTGGTGAATATGAATCACTACATAGACAGTTTGACTTCCATGTGAATTGAATGGGTTGAGGGGAAATTATAAATCTAATGAATTAGCTTGAAGAGGGCTTCAACTCCAACAATTTGCAACATAAGAGTATGATAATGAACTCTTTTAGTTTGAGACCATTTTGTAATATGATGTTTCTAGCTTATAATGGTATGAATTGTGGAGAGAGTTAGACCTCAAGATTGTAATCTATAGGTTGAAATTGGCTATACTCTTTAATTAAAAGTTTGATTTTGCCCCATTCCTTCTATTTAAATTTGTTTGTATTGTTGATTCTATCCATATTCAATCCTGAAGCAAGATAAAGCTAAATTGACTATACTATTTAATAAAACGTTTGATTTTGTCCCTTTCCTTCTATTTAAATTTGTTTACATTGTTGATTCTATCCATATTAACAAAAAAATGTATTAAAGCTAAAGACATTGAGCATTTTCTAAAAACAATTTTATAATTGTTTAAAGAACAAGTGTTTGAGGTAAACAAATTAAGGTCTTATAATTGACTATAAGTCCCCCAACTTTGTAATAAGGCCATTGTTTATGTTTCTAGAAGGGAAAATCTCTAAGGATGAAGTAGTCTAATAAAGGGTCGATGAGGATGTAGGTAAAATGTACTTCTCAAGGGATATGTTATGGAATGATGAATTTGTGGTTAGTGTGGTTGTGCTATAAAAGAAGTAATACAAAACACACAATTGAGTTGTGAGATCACAAATGCGTGTAAGGTTAGATTATATGATTGTAATTGATAAAGAAAAAAGTGAGTAGTTTCATACCTTTGGAAGTATCAAAAACTTAGGATGTCAAATTAACCAAGTTGTAAAATATAAAAATAAATATAATAATTATGATGCAATTATATACAATTATAGAAAACTAAATTAAACTCACACAAGGGTTACGTCCTAGTTTTATAGAAATATTGTAAGATACAACTTTTCAAATTGTAAAATATATAAATAAATATAATAATTATGACGCAATTATATACAATTATAGAAGACTAAATTAAACTCACACAAGGGTTAGGTCCTCGTTTTATAAAAAGATTGTAAGATACAACTTTTAGAATACATGATGGACCACAAAAGAGGATGTAGAAGAGCTTAACAAGTAGTATAGAAGAAAAAGGAAGAGATTGCAATGTTATAGAAGTGGTAATAATGATTTTTGAAATAGAAATTATATATATATTTTTGATTTTTTTTAAAATATTATTATTATTATTTTTTAATAAAAAATAATATGATTATTCACAAAGAAAAGTTTGCCCTTGAAGTAGAAGAAGTGTATGATGTATATTTCACAATACGCATAAACTTTATAAAAACAAAAACTGCTATAAAATTAATAATATTAAAAGAAAATACAAGTAAATTTGATAACATATTATAAATGAAAAATTTGCATAAAGAATTAAAGTAAACTCTAAGAGTCTTGGAATCCATTAGAAAAGAAATATGGTATCATAATGCTCTTTGAATAAAGAGCTTTATTCACATTATTCACTTTTTACTTTAAATATGTTGTTATATCAACAACACTGTTTACCTTTTCCGTTGAAATGAAATAATATTCTTCTCTTTTTCGTTATTTCAAATTGAAGTATAAAGTAAAGGCAATAGAGGTCCCGAGCTTATTTTTAACAAAATATTTATTTTTTAAAATTAAATTATAAATCAAAATTAATATTTTTTAAAATTAATTTATAAATCAAAATTAATAAAATTAAAATATAAAACAAAATCTTAAAAATGTTTTATCATTTAATAAAATTTGTGTATAATAATGAAAGTTATATAAAGAAAATTGAGATGGAATTTTTTTAAATAATAATAATTGAAGAATTATATAAAGAAAATTTAGATGGCTTTTTTTTTACCAAGTATTAGATCAAACTGAAGTATACATAAAAATAATTAAAAGTAAGAAACATATGAACCTCTTAAAAAAATTGATATTAAATTTTTTTATAATATAAAAAAATGATTTTTTTTATAATATATAAAATTGATTTTTTAAGCACCGGGGGCAGTTCAATTGGCAAGTGCCCTGAAAATGAAGTTCCATGAGGTTTCGAGTTCAACTCTCCCTCGACTTATAGTGGTAGCAGTTGGATAACATGGTCACGTGCCCAACTAGTTGTTGATTCCTCCAGACAAAGAAAAAAAAAAAAAGATTTTTTAATAAAAAAATTATTTTTTCTTTTCATATTTTGGAATTAAAATTAAATATTTAAAAAATAATTTCAAAATTGAAAAAAAATTAATAATTATATTAATAAAGACAAATTTAAATGAAATTATTTTTTAAAAATAAAAAGGTCAGGCTCTGTGGTCGGGGAAACCCTAGTCGTAGACGCCCGCTTTCGATCTGCATTCTCTTGGCTCCCCAGTGGTCACTCTCTTTCACTAGCCGAAGTCGCCCGCTCTCGACCTGTGCTTCTTGGCTCCCTGCGCAACGACTCACCTTTCGTTGTCTTCCTTGAGGCGGTCTGGGGATCTATGCTTCATGTTGATCCACTTTATCATCGATGTTCCCTGGTTTGTTGCAGGTAAGGCTAGCAACTGGGATCATTTTTTTCCCTGTGCGGTTGGGGCTTGCATATTTTTTTTCTTCTTGTGGTAAATCACCTTATGTGGGTGCTTGGATCTAGGTTTGGGTCTTGGTCTTGGATCTTTCGCTTTGTACCTTTCTTGGTTTGCGGTTTTACTCTCTGGTTTTTTTGGTTTGATCAGCGTTTGATGTATGCTCAGATCTGGTTCCTTTTGGTGGTTGTTGTTGCTTTTCTTCCTCCTATTCTGGTGGGGGTTTTTCCAGAGCTTTGAGGTCCTATCTTTGGACATGCGATGTTGGTGTGTGGCACTTTGAGGTCCTTTGAGAGGGCATGCAACTTTTAGTCATCTCTTTCGCTAGTGTTTTGTTGGTCGAGGTCTTCAACGATGTTGTTGCTATCTGTTGATGTGAGGGTTTTCATACCACTGACCTGGTCCATCTGACCACCGGGGTTTTGTTGGGATTGCTTTTATGGGGTTACCTAGTTATTTTCTAGCCTATTTGGGGTTCTTCCCCAGTTCCTGTTTTTATATTCCTTTGTGGCTTTCCAACCAACTTTTGTACCCCTTTTGGGGTTTATTTTTGGGATCTCCCTACCCATGATTAGGTCGTGCTTAAAACACCTATAAAATGTAATTTGGTTCTCTTTAAATGAATAAAATTAAACTTTTTTATAAAAACAAATTTAAATATCTAAAATAAATCTTTTAAAAACTTTATTAAATAATTTTTTCCTTCTAATTATACTTTTTTATTTCATTTTCACACCAATTTTTTTATTATAAAAAAACACAATTTTATTATTATTATTTTTTTAAACCAAGTTTTCCAAAAACTTAACATTTATAACTCGGAAAAACAAATTTTCCAAAAACTAAGCCTATGTAGCTTTGCCCAATGTACTTTGGGCGATAAATTAAAAAATAAGTACATCACAATCAACATTGGAATAAATTATTAACTTACTTTGAATTTTTTCATTAATTTGTTTGTTTTTTTGCTTTTTTGATATGTGTAAATTTATTAATATTTTATTTTAAATAAATGAAATTTTTTTGTTTTAAATGTAATCCATAAAAAACAAGTGTTGCATAGTAGCTTAGTTTTTGTCGAGGCAAGTTTGAAAATAGAAAATACTAATGCTTTCAAAGTGAGATTTCTATGATATCTTTATTCCAAGTTGCAAGGATATCTTTATTCCACTAATGACCAAAATAGGTCAATAGGACTAGAGTTCTGCAACTATCATAATAGTATGATAAATTCTGACCAAAATGTGCAATAAAGAAGCGCAAAAGTCATCTCCCTAAAGTACAATCTCTTCCAAGGGAGGAGGCACGATCTATGTCTCTTCATAATGAAACTAAGAAACATAGATCTAGGTCTCTTAGACAAGATTGTTAAAAGGAAGAGACAAGATCTAGGTCTCTTCATAATGAAACTAAGAAACATAGATTTGTTTAAGAGACCTAGATCTTAGTAACTTCATTATGAAGAGACCTAGATCTATGTTTCTTAGTTTCATTATGAAGAGACCTAGATCTTGCCTCATGCCTTGGAAGAGATTATTAAAAAGAAGAGGCAAGATCTATGTTTCTTCATCTAGGTCTCTTCATAATGAAATAAGAAACATAGATCCGTCTAAGAGACCTAGATCTTAGTTTCATTATGAAGAGACCTAGATCTATGTTTCTTAGTTTCATTATGAAGAGACTTAGATCTTGCCTCCTCCCTTGGAAGAGATTGTTAAAAGGAAGAGGCAAGATCTAGGTCTCTTAGAGAAGATTGTTAAAACTGTAATTCTTGGGCATTTTGGAAAACTCATGTCAAACATTATAATTTTATTTCACTTTAGATCTTAGTTTCTTAGCAAACTGGACAAAAGAACCCTTCCAATTAATCAATTTAGGTTTTGTAGATTTTGGATCCTTGGCTTCTTAAATGTCCACTTTACATAGAAGTCTACTATGATAATTTAGCAACAATAATAAAGAAATTTATGGAACCAACAAGAGAAAAATGATATATGTTAGCTCTCATTGCTAATGTAAGTAGTGAAATTTGTCTCTTCACACTCCATCTCCATGATAAATGATAAAAAGAAACTAATTACCCAATCACTATCACAATACTTATCATAATCAATAATGATAACAATAATATTAAATTATAATATAATTTTTTTTTTATATATAATTGATTATACTAAATTTTTTTGTTTGTTTGTTAATTTGTGCGGGCTACACGATTAACCCGGGGATCGCACCCGGCCTGAGCCACACCAACCCTTAACATGGTTGGATTTTTTGTCCCCGCAGGTTTCGAACCGGTGACTTTAACATCACAGAGTGACTTAACAACACACTCCGTCACCAACTGTCCTACACCTCGGGGACTGATTATACTAAATTATTATATATACTAATTTTTATTTATTATTTATAAATTTAATTATAAATCCAATTACAATCACATTATATTAGTAACTAAAAATAAATATGTTATCCACCTTATTTATCTATTCCTCACATTTTTGTTTTGTTCCAAAATTATAAAAAACAAGGGGAGTGGAAGTTTAAATCTTTTGGCAAGGAGAGAATGTGGTTTTGGAGAATGTGGTTTTTCTGCGATGGTTACTATTACCACTCTTTTTCCTATTGCATCATAATAACAGGGGCCATTGTTTACCAGTCCCTTCTATTAATGTGATTTATAAGCTACTACGTATATTCCAACAACCATAGTGGTCTAGTTATATTAACGGTTATCTAATTTGGTCTAATTATATTAACGGTTATCTAACTCTGTCAAATTCAATTTGCAGGGATTACGATTAGCAAGTGCTTGGATTTCGGTGAATTATTTTCCTTTTTTAATAAAATCACTGAAAACAACAACTAAGTCCTTCACACAAAATTTAGAGAAACACGCACACATACACACTAAAAATTATTGAATTGAACCAGAAATCGCTGGAAAAAATGAATGGAAATTGACCAAATTGTATTCCTATTGTCCTTCAGGGAAAGTTGACCCGTAATAGTAAATTGTGTCCCTAAAAAGAAAATTGCGCTGAGGCACAGGCAATATGTGACACCAAAAGCGTCCGAAACAGGAAATCGATCCCTGAAAGCAGAAACTTTCCATATAGTTATAACATTTTGATTTTATCCATAAGATATAAAATTGACCATAGAAAAGCCTAAAATGTTCATGAAACACAAAACAAACCGAAATTTAATACCACCGCCCATTACTACATAAAACTGCTCATATATAGTAAACTAGCACAGCCACAAAGTGGTTGGTGAACGTTGAAAGGGTGATGTCAAAGTTTTTTCCCGGACAGCTGAAACTCACTGACAACTGAAACGCACATAATCTAAAAGTTAATCAGTTAAACGTGATAATCATATGCTGGTACAGTAATTTTTTAATATGATTAGGTAAATGTTAAAAAGTAAACAGGTTAACTGATGCATTCAAAAATACAAGGAAGTTATGAAGAGTAAATCACATTCATTGATTCGGGAAGACGACTAAGAATATGCCAGCATCTTCAATTATTAGCCATCAGATTAGAATTTTAGATTAAAAGGTGATTAATTTTGCCCATCTCCAATAAGTATACACCTTTCAACCTAAAAAATAACCCCAATTGAAAAATACAGATAATTAGCCAAAAATTTGAGCTAAAACTATGGACTCTGTCCTTAAAACAAAAAATGGACATGTAAACACTAAGAAGAATCTCAAATGCAGAAACTAACCGAATGTCGATTGTTTCTGAAACATAAAATTGACGTATAACTATGGAAATATGTCACTCTAAAAGATATTTAACCCTGAACTACAACAGGTGTCGATAGGAATTAAAATATTGACCCTATATCTCTTCAAAATATGCATTTTAGCGGGAAATAAATGAAATTTTTTCCAGAGATCTGTCGAACCAGAAAATGGACATGAAACTGCGGAATGTGTTCCTCAAAAATAACAAATCTCCCCTGGAATTGTGAAATTTTTTCACAGACGCATTTTTCTGACTACTGAAAATTCCTAAATATTTTAGAACATAGGAAACTAATGATGGTATCTGCAGCTACAAGTTGATAAAAGTTGATAGAAATCTTGATTGGCTTGTATTATAATAATGTGATTAGTAGTTTTAACTTCACTAATGATAAAAGTTGATAGAACTCTTGATTAGCTTGTATTATAATAATGTGATCACTAGTTTTAACTTCACTAAATGCTACTGAGTAATAAATTATGCATTATAAAGCTACTCATTGCTTTTACTAATAATGGAGTTCTTCATGTCACTTGCAAAACTATGATATGCTTTTCCTGTGTAGAATTTAAATTAGGGGGCTTGTGAATGGCTTGTCAGAATTGTTTAAATGTGCCATGAATGTATGGCTTGTCAGAATTGTTTAAATGCCAGATAAATGTATGTCAGATATCGATATCAGTCATCCTAGGTTCCATAAACTTAGTAAAAAAAATTATAAAAAAATGTATATGCAGTCTATCAACTTAGGTTATAACTATCATCAATTTATGTTATAATATGGAAAAATGTAAAATGCATCTCCGCAACTTATGTTATAATATGGAAAAAATGCATCTCCTCAATAAGAATAAGAATAAGAGTAAGAGTAAGAGTAAGAGTAAGAGTAAGAGGTGGAATTTGTTGGACAATTGTTTTTTTATAAAATAAATTTATTTATTACAAAAAGTAAATATTTCATTTTACTTATGTATAACTTTGGAAAGCAAAAAAATTATAATAGTCAAAGGTAAACTAATAATCCGTCAATGATGAATGGATCGCTAGAGTCTAGGCCTTCGATAGGGACTAATAATTAAAAACACACTCTTGACAAATTGTTGCCAACCCAATCCTAATTCCAATCTTATAATTTAGTTCAAAAGATGCAATAGGCACTATGAGATGCATACACTTTGTCTAGTATGATTTCCTTATTTAAGCTATAGAGTTTGAGTTTGATTTATCTTGAGGAAAAAATTATTGTAGACAAAGAAGAAAGAGACAATATTTAGTTGTAATTGTGTAAATATGGGTTGTGGGGAGGTGTAAGTTTGTGGTATTGATGTTATATATTGTTATCATATCATAACTTGTAAGTTCATGTGGGTTTTCCCTTTTATTGGAGGCCAAACACTCTCACAATAATATAAAAATATGAATGAAATTGGTGCTATGGAGATTAATGATCCAACAATAGTAGGTGTATTGTTGGTGATGGATCTCTGTTCTTCAATGGATATTACTATACCGACAACCTAATCGATACTTCTTTTAGTGGATCCTCATTCCTTGACATACAAAGAAGCCATCTATTCATTTTCTTGGTATACTGGGTTCCAAAATCATGCAACTTTTGTTTGATTATTATTTTTTGTCTAAATTGAAGAGATGTTTGATTTCTATACTTTGTCTAAATTACAAATCCTTCTACTTTTGTTATGTATTATTGCAGTAACATGCTCATTTTTCAGTGGTCTACATTTGTTTGGATCCATTAATGTGTACGGAATATATTTAAAGGAAGATGATGTTCTTCATGGATATAAATTAACTTGTTGGATGTCTCTTTGATTCAACTTGCCACAATTTGTATAATTCCAACGAAGTTGTAAAATAACTACAATACCTTATTAGAAAAAAACAATAAAAGAGGGAGGAAGTGAATTTGGATTGCCTCTCAATTTTTTTGAGAATTGATTCAAACAACTTTGCTTGTATCAACTAGGAAATGCCACAAAATGTTTTTGTAGGGTTTGAGCAAGACAAGCCAAGGCAACAGAAGAAACCATGGAGGTTAAGGTATTTATTGTATAAGAATAATTTGGCTAACATGAAAAATGGAGGTTAAGGTATTTATTGTATAAGAATAATTTGGCTAACATGAAAAAATAGAGGCTTCCTATAACATCTTCAAATCTTAGTAAAAGTCACTCAAAGCTAAAAAGAGGGCGTACTTAAGACACTACTTCTTGGCTCCATTACATGGTGGTAGATTCAGAGGATGCCCTTCAAAATGACAACACAATTAATAGTATTTTCATAACTAACTTTAAAGAAAAACTATGGTGCTACAATTATATTAAGAATAAAAAAAATTGCTTACTACAAAGAGATCACTAACTCTAAGTTATAAGAAACAAAT
>JZKD02S2281500.1:18596-34879 GCA_000966675.3 Picea glauca | reverse complement strand
CTCTTGGATTGTATGTCTTATAAGCAAGTGATTACAGGGCCACCAAAAGTGGTTTGAACTCACTTTTCTTTTGAGCCTGCAATTCACCACCTTCCATCACGTATCTCTTTTTCTATATCACGGTTTCGATTATGGGACCTCTCAAGAATTTTATCTCTTGAGAAAGTTGTGTCCCCGCAATGAAGAATGGTCTTCGATCTAGTGCAAATCCGTGATCTAGGAAACCCTACTACTTTTAGCGCCACCACTAAAGTTCATCTTCCCACCAACTCTAGGATCCATTAAAAACTGTGCATGGAGATGGCACTAATTTTGGTGCTTGAACAAGAACACCTCCCGGAGGATGATGTTGGTGCTTGACCAAGTTTTGAGGAATACTTGGTCACATTTGACCGTTTTTGGGACTTCGACAGCCTGTCGAAGACGGAGCGCCAAGCGAAGCAGAGATCACTGGATCTCGGCCCACTTTTTCGGTCCTTTTTGGGTTTTGGGACAATGTAATGGGAAAGGGATGTCAGCCCATGGGTTTACCCACACTTAGGCCCACTTTGTAATGTATAAATAGATATCTAGGTGATGTAAGTAAGAGGAGAATATTAGCCAAGGGCTTAGTGATAGAATTGATCTATGTGATTGACTTGCACAGTTGAGTGCAAGTATTGTAAGTGTTGAGTGCACAGATTGTAAGGAGGCTTTGTGATAGATCTCCTCAAGGAAGGCGGATATGGCGAGGTGCACGCAGATATCCTGTCCTATGCGGAGTAGGATTTTGATAGCTTTGTGTTGTAACCTGATTGACTAAAGCTGATAAAGAAGAAGAGTTGGTGGGCGTAGCCCTAGGGTGGGGGTGAACCACATAAATATTGTGTGTTGTGCTTTGTGTTTCTTCTTAAATGTTTTTTCTCAGTGCTTAGATGTGATTAGATAGACTTTCTTATGCTTAGTGCTAGAGATGTATATGAGTGCCAAATCTGATGTGTATTAATATGCGGTCTACCAGATCTGATCTGTCTTGTTGTTGCTAAGTGCTAAAATAATCTAGACCTAGTTGAATGTTGTGATGCTCTGTTATAGCAGCAAAGTAGACCTAAGTGGAATATTGATGAATGATCTATGCTAAGTGCTTGCTAAGCGTTATGATCACATATCTATGTCCCAGCTTAGGTTGCAGACACTTGAGTCCTACAACCACCCCTTCCTCTACCTCAGGTGAGACTTCATCTACTTCACAGGTGTTGCTGAAAGGGTCGGTAGTTAGGGTTTTGTTGGTGCACTATTGTAGCATTGAACCCTGGGTCTAACCCTGTGCCAACAAATGGTTTTTTTTTCGGGACCTGAAACTGTGATTGCTGGGAACTAAGGAAAAGGAAGATTTGTGCAAAGATTTGTCCTGAAACTGTAAAAGCTCTATGCGAGGACCTGTACCCTAGTGCGTAGTAATTCACTTGATCTGAAAATCTATGTGCTAAAGAAGGAAGGACATATCTGAATAAAAAGAAGTGAGATTTGAATGCTTTGTTCTCTAAGAAAGGTAAAAGTGGAAGTCTCTGAATAATAGAGGTAAGATATGTAAGTTCAGTTTTCTAATAAAGGTAAGAATAGTTAATAAAAATTAGATCTGAAAGATTTGTGCTCTGTAGAAGTAAGATAAGTGAAAAAAAATTGTTACTAAAGCATAAATCTAGGTATGTTTGATAGATTTTGTCCTATCTTGAAAACAAGGGCATTAATAGATGAAAGAAATCTTGGTATGAATAGATATGATAAGTACAGTGATAGATATGGTATATCTATGTATAGAAAGAATGTTTGGACTAACAAATGGATGCAGGATCCTAGAAAGATTTTTTTGTAGGCTAGCTACCATGATCCTGGTGCGCAGTACAAAAAAGGCTGGGAATCATTTAAAAAGAAGAGAGGATTAACCCTATGTTATAGTTGCAGATGACCAGGACATCTAGCTAAGGAATGCCCTCATGGAAAACCTAGTTGTCTCTGTTGCAAAGCTTTGGACCATGAAGTATTGGATTTCCCTATAATGATTGCTAATATTGAAAGAATAAATCTGCATGAAGAAAACCCTAAGGCAGATCCAGAAATAGCATAACCCCATAAAGAATCTGAAAAAATATTAATACAGATGAAAAAAACTCTGAATGGGCATAAAGATGTCAGTTTATCAGAAATATTCAAAAACAAAGAGCAAATCGAAGTAAGAATAGGAGACTTCGACATAGACTGTGTTCTAGATGAGGAAACATAGGTGAATATTATGACAGAAAGAACTTGGGAAACCTTAGGAAGTCCTACTATGATTCCTTCATTAGGAGGAATAAGTTTGTTTAAAGGAAAATTGGTAACCCTATGTGGAAGGATTACCCATATATCTCTTAGCATCAATGGAACTTCGGTAGAGGAAGAATTTGAAGTTATCAAGTTTATTGAGAACAACACCCTATTTNTGATCTAGGAAACCCTACTACTTTTAGCGCCACCACTAAAGTTCATCTTCCCACCAACTCTAGGATCCATTAAAAACTGTGCATGGAGATGGCACTAATTTTGGTGCTTGAACAAGAACACCTCCCGGAGGATGATGTTGGTGCTTGACCAAGTTTTGAGGAATACTTGGTCACATTTGACCGTTTTTGGGACTTCGACAGCCTGTCGAAGACGGAGCGCCAAGCGAAGCAGAGATCACTGGATCTCGGCCCACTTTTTCGGTCCTTTTTGGGTTTTGGGACAATGTAATGGGAAAGGGATGTCAGCCCATGGGTTTACCCACACTTAGGCCCACTTTGTAATGTATAAATAGATATCTAGGTGATGTAAGTAAGAGGAGAAGATTAGCCAAGGGCTTAGTGATAGAATTGATCTATGTGATTGACTTGCAGAGCTGAGTGCAAGTATTGTAAGTGTTGAGTGCACAGATTGTAAGGAGGCTTTGTGATAGATCTCCTCAAGGAAGGCGGATCTGATGAGGTGCACGCAGATCTCCTGTCCTATGCGGAGTAGGATTTTGATAGCTTTGTGTTGTAACCTGATTGACTAAAGCTGATAAAGAAGAAGAGTTGGTGGGCGTATCCCTAGGGTGGGGGTGAACCACATAAATATTGTGTGTTGTGCTTTGTGTTTCTTCTTAAATGTTTTTTCTCAGTGCTTATATGTGATTAGATAGACTTTCTTATGCTTAGTGCTAGAGATGTATATGAGTGCCAAATCTGATGTGTATTAATATGCAGTCTACCAGATCTGATCTGTCTTATTGTTGCTAAGTGCTAAAATAATCTAGACCTAGTTGAATGTTGTGATGCTCTGTTATAGCAGCAAAGTAGACCTAAGTGGAATATTGATGAATGATCTATGCTAAGTGCTTTCTAAGCGTTATGATCACATATCTATGTCCCAGCTTAGGTTGCAGACACTTGAGTCCTACAACCACCCCTTCCTCTACCTNTTTGGGTTTTGGGACAATGTAATGGGAAAGGGATGTCAGCCCATGGGTTTACCCACACTTAGGCCCACTTTGTAATGTATAAATAGATATCTAGGTGATGTAAGTAAGAGGAGAATATTAGCCAAGGGCTTAGTGATAGAATTGATCTATGTGATTGACTTGCACAGTTGAGTGCAAGTATTGTAAGTGTTGAGTGCACAGATTGTAAGGAGGCTTTGTGATAGATCTCCTCAAGGAAGGCGGATATGGCGAGGTGCACGCAGATATCCTGTCCTATGCGGAGTAGGATTTTGATAGCTTTGTGTTGTAACCTGATTGACTAAAGCTGATAAAGAAGAAGAGTTGGTGGGCGTAGCCCTAGGGTGGGGGTGAACCACATAAATATTGTGTGTTGTGCTTTGTGTTTCTTCTTAAATGTTTTTTCTCAGTGCTTAGATGTGATTAGATAGACTTTCTTATGCTTAGTGCTAGAGATGTATATGAGTGCCAAATCTGATGTGTATTAATATGCGGTCTACCAGATCTGATCTGTCTTGTTGTTGCTAAGTGCTAAAATAATCTAGACCTAGTTGAATGTTGTGATGCTCTGTTATAGCAGCAAAGTAGACCTAAGTGGAATATTGATGAATGATCTATGCTAAGTGCTTGCTAAGCGTTATGATCACATATCTATGTCCCAGCTTAGGTTGCAGACACTTGAGTCCTACAACCACCCCTTCCTCTACCTCAGGTGAGACTTCATCTACTTCACAGGTGTTGCTGAAAGGGTCGGTAGTTAGGGTTTTGTTGGTGCACTATTGTAGCATTGAACCCTGGGTCTAACCCTGTGCCAACAAATGGTTTTTTTTTCGGGACCTGAAACTGTGATTGCTGGGAACTAAGGAAAAGGAAGATTTGTGCAAAGATTTGTCCTGAAACTGTAAAAGCTCTATGCGAGGACCTGTACCCTAGTGCGTAGTAATTCACTTGATCTGAAAATCTATGTGCTAAAGAAGGAAGGACATATCTGAATAAAAAGAAGTGAGATTTGAATGCTTTGTTCTCTAAGAAAGGTAAAAGTGGAAGTCTCTGAATAATAGAGGTAAGATATGTAAGTTCAGTTTTCTAATAAAGGTAAGAATAGTTAATAAAAATTAGATCTGAAAGATTTGTGCTCTGTAGAAGTAAGATAAGTGAAAAAAAATTGTTACTAAAGCATAAATCTAGGTATGTTTGATAGATTTTGTCCTATCTTGAAAACAAGGGCATTAATAGATGAAAGAAATCTTGGTATGAATAGATATGATAAGTACAGTGATAGATATGGTATATCTATGTATAGAAAGAATGTTTGGACTAACAAATGGATGCAGGATCCTAGAAAGATTTTTTTGTAGGCTAGCTACCATGATCCTGGTGCGCAGTACAAAAAAGGCTGGGAATCATTTAAAAAGAAGAGAGGATTAACCCTATGTTATAGTTGCAGATGACCAGGACATCTAGCTAAGGAATGCCCTCATGGAAAACCTAGTTGTCTCTGTTGCAAAGCTTTGGACCATGAAGTATTGGATTTCCCTATAATGATTGCTAATATTGAAAGAATAAATCTGCATGAAGAAAACCCTAAGGCAGATCCAGAAATAGCATAACCCCATAAAGAATCTGAAAAAATATTAATACAGATGAAAAAAACTCTGAATGGGCATAAAGATGTCAGTTTATCAGAAATATTCAAAAACAAAGAGCAAATCGAAGTAAGAATAGGAGACTTCGACATAGACTGTGTTCTAGATGAGGAAACATAGGTGAATATTATGACAGAAAGAACTTGGGAAACCTTAGGAAGTCCTACTATGATTCCTTCATTAGGAGGAATAAGTTTGTTTAAAGGAAAATTGGTAACCCTATGTGGAAGGATTACCCATATATCTCTTAGCATCAATGGAACTTCGGTAGAGGAAGAATTTGAAGTTATCAAGTTTATTGAGAACAACACCCTATTTTTGGCTTTGTTAGGCAAGACCTGGATTGAGAAAGACCAGATCTGAAGAAAAGAAGAAAAGGAAACCCTAGAAAAGAAGAAGCAAGACCTAATGGATTTCATGACTAGAAAGATCACCTACTTGATGAAAGAGCAGGATAACAAATCAGAGCTATTTGACACTAGGAACTCAGATGTCGAAGTTGTAAGAACACTAGAAGAACCACGGGGGACTGAGATGCATGTTTCATACAATGAAGAAGTATTACCCTTGAAACTGAAGAAAGAATATCAACAGCGTGAAGTGACTATATCTTATCAGGATAAGAATCAGAATGGAAAAAGGATCACCGAGACGAAGCTCACCGGGAAGAAGGCTAGAAAGTTAAGTAAGAAGAAATCCTAAATTGAAAGACTATAGAAGGTTCTAGAGGGAGCCTCGCAAAAGGAAAAATTACAGAATTAGAGCTTCGTTGGGATATCAGAACAGCGACATAGGGCACTTCAATGTGGTGAAGTAATATAGTCGTCGGAAGTTGATATATCCGTTCAACTGCCGCTCTGAATGGATCAAAAAGAATTGATGGATCATCACGAAACCGTTAGACTGTGCCATAACGGCCAGAACAAGAGTTAATGAAGCCCGATATCCATTACAAATGAGTCATTACATAATTTATTACTTATTCCATAGCGCCATGCACAGAAGACACTTTTGTTGATTGAGAATTTGAGCTCGTAGACTATATGAATTGTGACCATTGATTACTCTACTCTTACTCCTTACAGTACCTACCTTACTTTGAGAACTTGAGATATTGATCCTAAGCGTATATGTCCGGTGAATTTAGAGAAGCTGAAGAATCTGTTAGAGAGGTACTCACTAGCCTCATAACCGAAAGAGTCATGTCAGAGAGAGGACTGTCTATAGGTTTACAGGCATCATCAATGAGAGGAGTGCAAGCCTCCCCATTGACTACTCGATCAGGAACATCCCGAGCCGACACAGAAAGAAGAACCAAACATAAAGACAATATGGCCAACGCGAAGTTGGTTCCATCCATCCTACCTGCTTACATAAAGCCTATGAGTGATGCGATCAACAGAGACAGTGTGCCTAGGGACTTTGAGTACACTCTCGTCACTGTGTACCTACCGAAAGGGTTACGCGTAGTCCACATAGACTAGGACAAGATAGAGACCCTGAAGTTTAGTGACTACAACCTAGGTGACCGAAAGGCTTATGGAATGCTCGCTCCTTATAAATATCTGACAAAGATGAAGGGAAATAACTTGAAGATCGTCCCTCAGCAATGGAATATGAACCTCACACAGTCCACCCTGCTAAACATTATGAAGATACCACACTTCGACAGACACCAGGAGGTGAATTCTTGTGTGAAGTTGTTGTTGGCGAGATACCATGGAGGATACCTATGGTTAAACCATCGAATAAAAGTTTATCTAGCACTGATCAATCGGATCACCAGGCTTAGCACGCAGGGCCCTGATCCCCATGATTACTATCCTGGAAAGACTGTAGATCACGCTCTTGCATAGAATATCAAAGAATCTTATGGTGATGTTGAGAAAGGCACATGAGGCTACAAGGTAGATTTTATTGAAAGTGGCATAGTGCGCCTCACATGTAAACTGATCACATGGAAGTTGGTATGCAAGAATCAACCCACACAAGCATCTGGATTTGTAGTAGACCTCGCAAGGAAGTGCGCAGAGGGACTACAGATGAATTGGGTGAAGTACCTGGTGAATAAACTAGAGATTGACTGCAGAGAAGCCCAGGATCAGGGGCATGAATTCCATTTTAGCTATCTCTTGATACTTATAGATTTCATTGCATGGGAGCTACCGGAAGGTGAAACCTTCCCAGACATTGACCCCTTTGAACCACTAGTTGCGAAGTTCAGTACACTATGGTACTCAAATGAAATGAACAAGCAGTGGCAATCCAATTATGTCTTCCATACCTACTACACCCAGTTGAATCTCATCATCCAATCCAAGCCTCGCATGACCCTGAACACTTTACATAGGTTTCAACCTCTGATGAAGTTCAGTGTGGACCGCCATTTCATATACATTACAGCACACGCTGATGAGCATAAGGAATAGCTTCAGTCTTATTATAAGCTAATAGAAGACGACCTAGAGGAGATCACCAGGGAATGGTCAGTGGACCTCCTTATTTCAGTAGACCCCATAGAAATGTTTGAGATCGACAGCCTAGAAGTTGCGCAGGATACACTTGGGCCCAGTAAAACAAAGAAAACTAAAAAGACGAAGAAGGATGAGGAAATCCAGTATGTAGACAGCAGATCTGTAAGAACTAAATCCATTACACCAAAGCAAGGAGGTAATGGCAAAGAATTAGAAGAAGTCAAACAGAGGCCAGAAGCTGAAGTAGAAATCCTAAAGAAGAGGAAGGGTTCACTTCCAAAACCTTCCTCCTGAAAGAAATCGAAATCACTCGTAACTAAGTTGCAGACCATGCTCACTCCAGATGACTTCAGTTTCCTCATCACAGCTAAATAGGAATCTAAGCAAGAGACAATGTACAATAGAATCAAGATCGCACTCCAAGGAGTACAGCAAGCCCTCCAGTTTAGCCGCGCAGTCTCAACTGTGCCCCTGCCAGAAGGAACAATAGAAGAGGAAGATGAACTATTTCAACTCCACAAGATTGTTGACACAGTAGAAGTACGCCTCCAAAAAGCACAGGAAGAAACAGTGCAGGCCACCCAGGCCTTAAAGAAAGCACAGGAGGAAGTCATCAAGCAATGTCAAGCTGTGCAACAAGATAAGGATGTTATCCAAGAAACATTTGAAGAAGGCAGGGCGAAGATCAAAAAAGAGAAAGAGCAACTACTCGTGAAGTAGATAGGGATTGAAGAAGAAGTCAACAGAGCTTTCCACTCTGTGCTCGTCTTAGAGAAGAAGGCAGAAGAACCCATAGAACGCCAAGTGATGAAGCTTGGTGAAGTTATTTAGCAACTTCAACAAAGAGTCGTGGAATTAGAACTTCAGACCATACCAAAAACCCCATAAGAAGTGCACGACTGGTGAGAAATGACTGCCTGAAGCACAGTAGAAGGGATTAAATCACTCACTGAGGAATGCAAACAGTTAAGTAGCAGAAGTGTGCAGATATATGAAAACCTAACCGAGAATCCAGGATTGCATAAATTGGAGTCGCATCTCCAGGAGGGGAAGCATGAAGCCGAAAATCTATAGGTGCAGCTGAAGGCCCTATCACTCATAGAGAGAATGAAGCAGTCTCATGAGCAACACACCACCCAGTAGTAGATTCACACACTTCAAAGTAAAGTAATGGAGGTCACTCAGTGAATCCAACCCATGTAGAATAAGGCATGCATTTTATTTTCAAAGATCGAGACCCAAGGAACAGATATAGAACAGGTCTTCATCTCAGTAGAGTAGCACCTCAATGGACCAATAAATGATGCACTCATATAGGAGTTTGTCGACCAAGAGGTAGTAGCAATGCAATAGTTCGAAGTGGCTTGAGCCAAGCTCGAAGCATTCAAAGCAGAATTAGTCAGACCTGAGTGACTCGGGATGAGTCACAAGTGAGTGTTGGGGGCTTGTTGTCCCTTGACCAAGTTTTGAGGAATACTTGGTCATATTTGACCATTTTTGGGACTTTGAAAACCTATCAAAGATGGAGCGCCAAGCGAAGCAGAGATCATAGGATCCTGACCCACGTTTTGGGTCCTTTTTGGGTTTTGGGACAATATAATGGGAAAGGGATGTCAGAACGTGGGTTTACCCATGATTAGGCCTACTTTTATAATATATAAACAGATATCAATGTGATGTAAGTAAGAGGAGAATATTATCCAAGGGCTTAGTGCTAGAATTGATCTATGTGATTGACTTGTAGAGTTGAGTGCAAGCATTGTAAGTGTTGAGTGCATAGATTGTAAGGAGGCTNTTTGGGTTTTGGGACAATGTAATGGGAAAGGGATGTCAGCCCATGGGTTTACCCACACTTAGGCCCACTTTGTAATGTATAAATAGATATCTAGGTGATGTAAGTAAGAGGAGAATATTAGCCAAGGGCTTAGTGATAGAATTGATCTATGTGATTGACTTGCACAGTTGAGTGCAAGTATTGTAAGTGTTGAGTGCACAGATTGTAAGGAGGCTTTGTGATAGATCTCCTCAAGGAAGGCGGATATGGCGAGGTGCACGCAGATATCCTGTCCTATGCGGAGTAGGATTTTGATAGCTTTGTGTTGTAACCTGATTGACTAAAGCTGATAAAGAAGAAGAGTTGGTGGGCGTAGCCCTAGGGTGGGGGTGAACCACATAAATATTGTGTGTTGTGCTTTGTGTTTCTTCTTAAATGTTTTTTCTCAGTGCTTAGATGTGATTAGATAGACTTTCTTATGCTTAGTGCTAGAGATGTATATGAGTGCCAAATCTGATGTGTATTAATATGCGGTCTACCAGATCTGATCTGTCTTGTTGTTGCTAAGTGCTAAAATAATCTAGACCTAGTTGAATGTTGTGATGCTCTGTTATAGCAGCAAAGTAGACCTAAGTGGAATATTGATGAATGATCTATGCTAAGTGCTTGCTAAGCGTTATGATCACATATCTATGTCCCAGCTTAGGTTGCAGACACTTGAGTCCTACAACCACCCCTTCCTCTACCTCAGGTGAGACTTCATCTACTTCACAGGTGTTGCTGAAAGGGTCGGTAGTTAGGGTTTTGTTGGTGCACTATTGTAGCATTGAACCCTGGGTCTAACCCTGTGCCAACAAATGGTTTTTTTTTCGGGACCTGAAACTGTGATTGCTGGGAACTAAGGAAAAGGAAGATTTGTGCAAAGATTTGTCCTGAAACTGTAAAAGCTCTATGCGAGGACCTGTACCCTAGTGCGTAGTAATTCACTTGATCTGAAAATCTATGTGCTAAAGAAGGAAGGACATATCTGAATAAAAAGAAGTGAGATTTGAATGCTTTGTTCTCTAAGAAAGGTAAAAGTGGAAGTCTCTGAATAATAGAGGTAAGATATGTAAGTTCAGTTTTCTAATAAAGGTAAGAATAGTTAATAAAAATTAGATCTGAAAGATTTGTGCTCTGTAGAAGTAAGATAAGTGAAAAAAAATTGTTACTAAAGCATAAATCTAGGTATGTTTGATAGATTTTGTCCTATCTTGAAAACAAGGGCATTAATAGATGAAAGAAATCTTGGTATGAATAGATATGATAAGTACAGTGATAGATATGGTATATCTATGTATAGAAAGAATGTTTGGACTAACAAATGGATGCAGGATCCTAGAAAGATTTTTTTGTAGGCTAGCTACCATGATCCTGGTGCGCAGTACAAAAAAGGCTGGGAATCATTTAAAAAGAAGAGAGGATTAACCCTATGTTATAGTTGCAGATGACCAGGACATCTAGCTAAGGAATGCCCTCATGGAAAACCTAGTTGTCTCTGTTGCAAAGCTTTGGACCATGAAGTATTGGATTTCCCTATAATGATTGCTAATATTGAAAGAATAAATCTGCATGAAGAAAACCCTAAGGCAGATCCAGAAATAGCATAACCCCATAAAGAATCTGAAAAAATATTAATACAGATGAAAAAAACTCTGAATGGGCATAAAGATGTCAGTTTATCAGAAATATTCAAAAACAAAGAGCAAATCGAAGTAAGAATAGGAGACTTCGACATAGACTGTGTTCTAGATGAGGAAACATAGGTGAATATTATGACAGAAAGAACTTGGGAAACCTTAGGAAGTCCTACTATGATTCCTTCATTAGGAGGAATAAGTTTGTTTAAAGGAAAATTGGTAACCCTATGTGGAAGGATTACCCATATATCTCTTAGCATCAATGGAACTTCGGTAGAGGAAGAATTTGAAGTTATCAAGTTTATTGAGAACAACACCCTATTTCTGGCTTTGTTAGGCAAGACCTGGATTGAGAAAGACCAGATCTGAAGAAAAGAAGAAAAGGAAACCCTAGAAAAGAAGAAGCAAGACCTAATGGATTTCATGACTAGAAAGATCGCCTACTTGATGAAAGAGCAGGATAACAAATCAGAGCTATTTGACACTAGGAACTCAGATGTCGAAGTTGTAAGAACACTAGAAGAACCACAGGGGACTGAGATGCATGTTTCATACAATGAAGAAGTATTACCCTTGAAACCGAAGAAAGAATATCAACAACGCGAAGTGACTATATCTTATCAGGATAAGAATCAGAATGGAAAAAGGATCACCGAGACGAAGCTCACTAGGAAGAAGGCTAGAAAGTTAAGTAAGAAGAAATCCTAAATTGAAAGACTACAGAAGGTTCTAGAGGGAGCCTCGCAAAAGGAAAAATTACAGAATTGGAGCTTCGTTGGGATATCAGAACAGCGACATAGGGCACTTCAACGTGGTGAAGTAATATAGTCGTCGGAAGCTGATATATCCGTTCGACTGCCGCTCTGAATGGATCAAAAAGAATTGATGGATCATCACGAAACTGTTAGACTGTGCCATAACGGCCAGAACAAGAGTTAATGAAGCCCCATATCCATTACAAATGAGTCATTACATAATTTCTTACTTATTCCATCGTGCCATGCACAGAAGACACTTTTGTTGATTGAGAATTTGAGCTCGTAGACTACATGAATTGTGACCATTGATTACTCTACTCTTACTCCTTACAGTACCTGCCTTACTTTGAGAACTCGAGATATTGATCCTAAGCGTATATGTTCGGTGAATTTAGAGCAGCTGAAGAATCTGTTAGAGAGGTACTCGCTAGCCTCATAACCGAAAGAGTCATGTCGGAGAGAGGACTGTCTACAGGTTTACAGGCATCATCAATGAGAGGAGTGAAAGCCTCCCCATTGACTACTCGAGCAGGAACATCCCGAGCTGACACAGAAAGAAGAACCAAACATAAAGACAATATGGCCAACGCAAAGTTGGTTCCATCCATCCTACCTGCTTACATAAAGCCTATGAGCGATGCGATCAACAGAGACAGTGTGCCTAGGGACTTTGAGTACACTCTCGTCACTGTGTACCTACCGAAAGGGTTACGCATAGTCCGCATAGACTAGGACAAGATAGAGACCCTGAAGTTTAGTGACTACAACCTAGGTGACCGAAAGGCTTATGGAATGCTCGCTCCTTATAAATATCTGACAAAGATGAAGGAAAATAACTTGAATATCGTCCCTCAGCAATGGAATATGAACCTCACACAGTCCACCCTGCTAAACATTATGAAGATACCACACTTCGACAGACACCAGGGGGTGAATTCTTGTGTGAAGTTGTTGTTGGCGAGATACCATGGAGGATACCTATGGTTAAACCGTCGAATAAAATTTTATCTAGCACTGATCAATCGGATCACCAGGCTTAGCACACAGGGCCCTGATCCCCATGATTATTATCCTGGAAAGACTGCAGATCGCGCTCTTGCATAGAATATCAAAGAATCTTATGGTGATGTTGAGAAAGGCGCATGAGGCTACAAGGTAGATTTTATTGAAAGTGGCACAGTGCGCCTCACATGTAAACTGATCACATGGAAGTTGGTATGCAAGAATCAACCCACACAAGCATCTGGATTTGTAGTAGACCTCGCAGGGAAGTGCACAGAGGGACTACAGATGAATTGGGTGAAGTACCTGGTGAATCAACTAGAGATTGACTGCAGAGAAGCCCAGGATCAGGGGCATGAATTCCATTTTAGCTGTCTCTTGATACTTATAGATTTCATTGCATGGGAGCTACCGGAAGGTGAAACCTTCCCAGACATTGACCCCTTTGAACCACTGGTTGCGAAGTTCAGTACACTATGGTACTCGAATGAAATGAACAAGCAGTGGAAATCCAATTCTGTCTTCCATACCTACTACACCCAGTTGAATCTCGCCATCCAATCCAAGCCTCGCATGACCCTGAACACTTTACATAGGTTTCAACCTCTGATGAAGTTCAATGCGGACCGCCATTTCATATACATTACAGCACACGCTGATGAGCATAAGGAATAGCTTCAGTCTTATTATAAGCTAATACAAGATGACCTAGAGGAGATCACCAGGGAATGGTCAGTGGACCTCCTTATTTCAGTAGACCCCATAGAAATGTTTGACATCGACAGCCTAGAAGTTGCGCAGGATACACTTGGGCCCAGTAAAACAAAGAAAACTAAAAAGACAAAGAAGGATGAGGAAATCCAGTATGTAGACAGCAGATCTGTAAGAACTGAATCCATTACACCAAAGCAAGGAGGTAATGGCAAAGAATTAGAAGAAGTCGAACAGAGGCCAGAAGCTGAAGTAGAAATCCTAAAGAAGAGGAAGGGTTCACTTCCAAAAGCTTCCTCCTGAAAGAAATCGAAATCACTCGTAACTAAGTTGCAGACCATGCTCACTCCAGATGACTTCAGTTTCCTCATCGCAGCTATGAATGAATCCATAGAAGAGATAATAGAAAAATAGGAATCTAAGCAAGAGACAATGTACAATAGAATCGAGATCGCACTCCAAGGAGTACAGCAAGCCCTCCAGTTTAGCCGTGCAGTCTCAACTGTGCCCCTGCCAGAAGGAACAATAGAAGAGGAAGATGAACTAGTTCAACTCCACAAGATTGTTGACACAGTAGAAGTACGCCTTCAAAAAGCACAGGAAGAAACAGTGCAGGCCACCCAGGCCTTAAAGCAAGCACAGGAGGAAGTCATCAAGCAATGTCAAGCTGTGCAACAAGAGAAGGATGTTATCCAAGAAACATTTGAAGAAGGCAGGGCGAAGATCCAAAAAGAGAAAGAGCAACTACTCGTGAAGTAGATAGGGATTGAAGAAGAAGTCAACAGAGCTTTCCACTCTTTGCTCGTCTTAGAGAAGAAGGCAGAAGAACCCATAGAACGCCAAGTGATGAAGCTTGGTGAAGTTATTTAGCAACTTCAACAAAGAGTCGTGGAATTAGAACTTCAGACCATACCAAAAACCCCATAAGAAGTGCACGACTGGTGAGAAATGACTGCCTGAAGCACAGTAGAAGGGATTAAATCACTCACTGAGGAATGCAAACAGTTAAGTAGCAGAAGTGTGCAGATATATGAAAACCTAACCGAGAATCCAGGATTGCATAAATTGGAGTCGCATCTCCAGGAGGGGAAGCATGAAGCCGAAAATCTATAGGTGCAGCTGAAGGCCCTATCACTCATAGAGAGAATGAAGCAGTCTCATGAGCAACACACCACCCAGTAGTAGATTCACACACTTCAAAGTAAAGTAATGGAGGTCACTCAGTGAATCCAACCCATGTAGAATAAGGCATGCATTTTATTTTCAAAGATCGAGACCCAAGGAACAGATATAGAACAGGTCTTCATCTCAGTAGAGTAGCACCTCAATGGACCAATAAATGATGCACTCATATAGGAGTTTGTCGACCAAGAGGTAGTAGCAATGCAATAGTTCGAAGTGGCTTGAGCCAAGCTCGAAGCATTCAAAGCAGAATTAGTCAGACCTGAGTGACTCGGGATGAGTCACAAGTGAGTGTTGGGGGCTTGTTGTCCCTTGACCAAGTTTTGAGGAATACTTGGTCATATTTGACCATTTTTGGGACTTTGAAAACCTATCAAAGATGGAGCGCCAAGCGAAGCAGAGATCATAGGATCCTGACCCACGTTTTGGGTCCTTTTTGGGTTTTGGGACAATATAATGGGAAAGGGATGTCAGAACGTGGGTTTACCCATGATTAGGCCTACTTTTATAATATATAAACAGATATCAATGTGATGTAAGTAAGAGGAGAATATTATCCAAGGGCTTAGTGCTAGAATTGATCTATGTGATTGACTTGTAGAGTTGAGTGCAAGCATTGTAAGTGTTGAGTGCATAGATTGTAAGGAGGCTCTGTGCTAGATCTACTCAAGGAAGGAGGATCTGGTGAGGTGCATGTAGATCTCCTGTCCTATGCGGAGTAGGATTTTGATAGCTCTATGTTGTAACCTGATTGACTAAAGCTGATAAAGAAGAATATTTGGTGGACGTAGCCCCAGGGTGGGGGTGAACCACGTAAATACTGTGTGTTGTGTTTTGTGTTTCTTCTTAGATGTTTTTGCTAAGTGCTTATATGTGATTAGATAGACTTGCTTATGCTTGGTGCTAGATATTTATATGAGTTCCAAATCCAATATGTATGAATATGCTAAGTGCTTAGTCTACCAGATCCGATCCGTCTTTTTGTTGCTAAGTGTTAAAATAATCCATACCTAGTTGAATGTTGTGATGCTATGTTATAGCGGCGAAGTAGACCTAAGTGGAATATTGATGAATGATCTATGCTAAGAGCTTGCTAAGCGATATGATCACAGATCTGTGTCCTAGCTTAGGTTTTAGACACTTGATTCCTGCAACCACCCCTTCCTCTACGGGTGAGACTTCATCTGCTTCACAGGTGTTGTCGAAAGGGTCGGTAGTTAGGGTTTTGTTGGTACGATGTTGTAGCATTGAACCCTGGTGTTATCACTGAAATTTCGTCCGCACAGGGCGACAAGAACTCCGCATCATCAGCACAGAAAAACAGTCATTCATGGCACAAGGATTAACTCCACAGCACAACAAAAGGGCCAAAACTATACAAAATTGGCTAAAAAATTAAAAAGCGCATCGCACCCATGGAAAACGCGCGCATGCGCGCTACATCTTCGTACATCGGGCGCATATGCACGGCTGTGGAGTAAAAAACCCGCGCGCCTGCCAAACGGCGCATTTATGAAGCTGGTCGGCCTCCCAACCACTATTGGATCGGCTCCCAAGTCGATTTGACATCAAATCCGAGCTC